>JAGFBZ010002053.1:0-35000 GCA_018398805.1 Hirundichthys speculiger
AACACTTCCTGGTTCCTGACCTTTGAGCCTCAACTGGGACATGAGGGCCAAAAGGTGCTGAAAGTAAAGCCAAACATGTCTGTTACCTTGGACGGGTGGACACAGATGGTGTGGACCAAAGGACATGAGCTGACTCTGACTCTCATGTTAAATGTTGTGACTCAAAGATCTCTCATAAACACCGATCCAGACCTGATCTGGTAAAACAAAATGTATTAAAGAAAAGGTTATAAATGAAAGTGTGGTGTCTCAGCAACATGGTGCAGGAAAGAAACATCTGCAGTAACACTGACATGATGACTTCAGACAACCTCCACATGGACCAGAGAGTTTTAAAATAGAAAATGAAGGCACAGATGCTCTGGTGGTACAAGTGGAGATCCTGGTTCCACGAAGACACAAGAAGAGTCAGGAGGTGAACCAGAAGACACACGAGACCACCGACCGCTAGAGGCTGCAGTTCCTCTACCGACCGCTAGAGGCTACCGACCACTAGAGGCTGCAGTTCCTCTACCGACCACTAGAGGCTGCGGTTCCTCTACTGACCGCTAGAGGCCGCGGTTCCTCTACCGACCGCTAGAGGCTGCAGTTCCTCTACCGACCACTAGAGGCTGCGGTTCCTTTACCGACCGCTAGAGGCTGCGGTTCCTCTACCGACCGCAAGAGGCTGCGGTTCCTCTACCGACCTCTAGAGGCTGCAGTTCCTCTACCGACCACTAGAGGCTGCAGTTCCTCTAACTGACCACTAGAGGCTGCAGTTTCCTCTACCGACCACTACCGAGGCTGCAGTTACCTCTACCGACCACTAAGGCTGCAGATCTTCTACGACCACTAGAGGCTGCAGTTCCTCTACCGACCGCTAGAGGCTGCAGTTCCTCTACCGACCACTAGAGGCTGCGGTTCCTTTACCGACCGCTAGAGGCTGCGGTTCCTCTACCGACCGCAAGAGGCTGCAGTTCCTCTACCGACCACTAGAGGCTGCAGTTCCTCTACCGACCACTAGAGGCTAAACTTCCTCTACCGACCGCTAGAGGCTGCAGTTCCTCTACCGACCGCTAGAGGCTGCAGTTCCTCTACTGACCGCTAGAGGCTGCAGTTCCTCTACTGACCGCTAAAGGCTGCAGTTCCTCTACCGACCACTAGAGGCTGCAGTTCCTCTACCGACCACTAGAGGCTGCAGTTCCTCTACAGACCACTAGAGGCTGCAGTTCCTCTACAGACCACTAGAGGCTACAGTTCCTTTACCGACCACTAGAGGCTGCAGTTCCTCTACCGACCGCTAGAGGCTGCAGTTCACCTACCGACCGCTAGAGGCTGCAGTTCCTCTACAGACCACTAGAGGCTACAGTTCCTTTACCGACCACTAGAGGCTGCAGTTCCTCTACCGACTGCTAGAGGCTGCAGTTCCTCTACAGACCACTAGAGGCTACAGTTCCTTTACCGACCACTAGAGGCTGCAGTCCTTCTACCAACTACTAGAGATTGCAGTTCCTCTACTGACCACTAGAGGCTGAAGTTCCTCTACCACCACCAGAGGCTGCAGTTCCTCTACCGAACCACTAGAGGCTGCGGTTCCTCTACCTACCGACCACTAGAGGCTGCGGTTCCTCGACCGAGGCTGCAGTTCCTCTACCGACCACTAGAGGCTGCAGTTCCTCTACCGACCACTAGAGGCTGCGGTTCCTCTACCGACCACTAGAGGCTGCAGTTCCTCTACCGACCACTAGAGGCTGCGGTTCCTCTACTGACCACTAGAGGCTGCAGTTCCTCTACTGACCACTAGAGGCTGCAGTTCCTCTACCGACCACTGGGGTCTGGCTCCAATAGTGAGTCAGTTTCTGTTGACGTTTTTGTTAAAATGTCCAATTTTACAGCAGAAATAAACATACTTACTTGAAGGCTGCTACTAAGGTCTGACCAGAGAACACCAGTTTATCTGCCTCTTGCTCATCAGCTTCTACCTCTGACTCTTTTGTCAAGAAACCTTCACCTTGGATCATGTCAGGACCTTTCTGACTTCATTAACTGGACACTCTAACCAACAAACAGCTGAACTGAGTGCTGCCAGAACTGGATCTCGGACTCGCAGAGGTCCACTGGGACCTGTGCCTTCTTGGGATGCCAGTCACCTGCGATAGGTTTGGTTGTCCTGAAGGTAGCTGTGAACTGTGGTAGACATGTTCCAGGCCTGGCTGTCTTTTTTTCAAGTTCTTGTGGTTGCTGTGGCCTCTTTTTACAGACAGGAAATGGTCTAAGACACAACGAAGAGTCACTTAATCTGGGTCGGCTGCTCCAAGACTTGATCCTCTGTACGTGGAGGTCTGCTCAACCAAATGAGCTCCGTTGTGCCCCCTATGGAGTCATCTTTGACCAACACGGTGCAATGCAGTAAAAGAAAACCACCAAAGCACCTTTCCAGGAACCTGTGATGTCACAGAGGGTTAATCTAGTCCTGTAACAGTCTTGTTCCTGATGCTTCACTGTTATCATCTTCCTCATTTCTATGCTGCATGAATCACCACATCAGTCCAGTTTGAAAAAAAAAATGGCTGTTTTCCTCTTGCTGCTGCAGCAACTTGAAGTGTTTCCACTTCCAGACAGATAATCTTCATGAAGTACCTTATGATTAAAGAATCGTATAAGTTTGAATCCATTTAGCTCTCTCCAAACGAATCAAACTCTGAAAACGCCTCTGACTCCTCACACTTATCTTTTAATGCCTTCTTTTAGTGGGCGGTGTTAATCCAGACATCTACATTATTCTCGAGATACGGCAGCAATATTTTTTTCATAGGAGAAAGTATATTTTAATTTCTACAACATGGTAAAAATCTTGATCCTACTAACTACAAATATGAATGTGACTGTCTTCTTCCGATCAGCATTACTGATGCAGACGCTGATAGATCAGTCCCCCCCCCCCCCCCCCCCCCCCCCCCACACCGACCTCCTGATCGGCACGCAGAAGTCGCTACGCTTCATAGAAGCCAAATGTGGCATTTTATGACGTCTTTAGCTCAGGGTTTTGACTTTCAGAGTGACTGTCGGTCTCACTTTGACCATAAAGATTGACACCAGTTTTACATTTGTGGAATATTAATTTACCCACATGTACCTACTGACCCTCCAAAAATGTTTGCACTCACTCTTGAAATCCTGTGTTTTTTTTATGTGAAACATTCAGGTATGTGTTAACACGAGACAAAAAGGGGAAAATATTGAGCCAGTTGAGTTGCTCTCTGCTCAAGCTGCCGCCCCCTCCAAGACCTGATTGTGGATAAACAGAAGTTGATGGATGGATGGATGGATGGATGGATGGATGGATAGATGGATGGATGAATGGATGTATGGATGGATACTGCAACTATTAATGTACGCCTCACTGAGCATGTTAAATGTTAAAATCCATGACAGCACGACTGGAAGAAGCCAGTAGGGTTTGTTTGGGGCCCATTTGAGACCCAACCATTGGCTCCGATGTGGGAGCCAACCAGTGCGTCCATGTGGGACCCAACCAGTGCGTCCATGTGGGACCCAACCAATGCGCCCATGTGGGAGCCAACCAGTGCGTCCATGTGAGAGCCAACCATTGCGTCCATGTGGGACCAACCAGCTGATCAAAGACTTCATGGTTACGTTGTTAAAAATCCCTGCAGACGCCGTAAAAGATGTGGGAATCATGCTGCGTCCACCCACCGATGTTGTCATCGTATGTGGGACGGTTATAAAAATCCAGCGACCCAAACGTCCATGCCCAACCAGTCCCATCGTGGGAAACCAGTGCGTTGAACCTTTCAAACAAAAGCTACGTGTGCAACGCCACGGGAAAAACTGGAGAGGAACTTTGGGCTGAACGACCAGTTTCCTCGTGAAATCCTGAACAGACAGAAAATTATTTTTGATCAGGAAACAATTCATGAAAGAAGGAAAAAGAGCAGCAGTTGTGGTCGACTTAACATCAACCGAACCCTTAACGACCTGTTTAACTGTATCTTCAGAAACAGTTAATCCGTTCATGGCTGATCTGGGTCTCGGAGACGGCTGGAGACTAAAACACCAAAAAGATAAAGAATTTTCATTCCATCACTCTTACTCCCGAATCAATTATTTCCTGATTAGCATCTCCATCATCTCAAAAACAGTCGACATAGTGATACATCCAATCATTATTAGCGATCACGCACCAATCTCTTTGATTCTAAATATAAACAAACATGTCAAAACCAGCAGCAGATGGCGATTTAATACGTCACTACTGGATGATCCTGACTTTGATAATCATTAGGGCTCTCAAAGTTAACGCGTTAATAAGGCATTAATAAGGCATTAATAACGCATTAATAATGCCTTATTAACGTGTTAATAAGGCATTAATAATGCATTAATTAAGGCATTATTAATGCGAACGCATTAATAATGCCTTATTAACGTGTTAATATGCGTTAATAAGGCATTAATAACGCATTAATAAGGCATTAATAATGCGTTAATGCAAATTCTGTTTAACGGCACTGTTTCTATTAACGTGAGATAAACACACACACGTTTCTGTAAACATGACCTTCGGCCAATCAGTGTATTTCCAGCCAACGTGTGGGACAGACATGGTGACAGAAAAGGGTCTGATGAACAGTAGTTTAGTTTTAAGGTGCTGCCAGATGGGTCTGTTGACCAGAAAAAGGTTATTAGTAATTATTGTCTCTGTGAAATGAGTTTCCACTGCAGGACGGTAACGTTAGTTTCACATCAGACATTTGCTTATTTTTTTCTCTTTAAACTTTAATAGCGTCATGAAAACGGCACCGATTTCATCCAGGTTGGTATCATTTTGTAGATATAAGTATGTCAGACATTTCACCAGTGTCATCAACCCTCCAAGCTCAGTGGGCGTGGCTAAACCTCTCAGGAACAGCGCTGAATGTCCTTCTGAGTACCTGCTGCTGCCGTGGAGTTTAGGGACCGTCAGCAAATTACTGCGGTCAACCAGCAGCCTGACAAAATACACTAAGAAGCTGATGAATTAAGTCTCCAGAAAGTACGGCAGCATTGGTGGACTTCTGGTTTTCAAAATAAAGGCTTAAAAAAAATAAAGCAGATCCCCGTGACCCTGTATAGGACAAAATGGGTATAGATGATGGATAGATGGATAAACAGAACATTAAAAACATGCGATTAATATGCGATTAATCGCAAGTTAACTATGAAAATCTTTAGATTAATCGCTATTCAAAATTTAATGAACTTACAGTCCTAATAATAACAATAAAAGAAAATGGGCATCCTTCCTTGAAATTGATGACTCACCAGAAATTGCTCCTTCACTTCTTTGGGAAACAGGGAAACCAGCGCTAAGAGGATGGATTATTTCATACTTGATTTATAAAAAAAAGAAAGAACAAGAAGGACCAAGTTTGGAAAAAAAAAGATAAAAGAATTTGAAATATCAAATGCTAATAACCCCACATCTCAAACTCAGTCTGAATTACAAAACTGTAAATTACACATGAATGAATATTTGAATAAAAATAATAAATTTCTCATCCAGAGACTCAGACATGAGCAGTTTGAAATGCGGCAATAAATACAGTAAATATTTGACTAATCAGACTAAGAGGAACTAGAAAAGCACTCGGAGATTGCAGACCTCCGCCAAGTGCAACAGTTCCCCCATATAGTGATAAAATCCCTCTTCTGGATAAATTCAATTTAATTCAATTCAATTTGATTTGTATAGCGTCTGTTACAATGTCAAATGTCTCTCGGCGCTGTACAGAGACCCAGATCATGACCCGGATCAGATCCGGATCAGACTTTGAAATTTGATAGAGGTTCCTATTTTCAATCCCTCAGTCAAATTTCATTTTTTTTTAAACTAATGCACATATATGAAATAAATTTGAGTCTGTATTTGTCCACATTCATACACACAAATCAAGTGACCTCCTTATTAGGCCACGTATGTTGGTATATGTTTTATAGATGTGCATATATGTTCTAAAACACATACAACCGTCCTCCATTAGCATCTGGTTCCAAAAACGTCTCTGAGCCTTTTCTGGTCATTTTGAGCAGCTTGTAATCTTTTTCCATCTCCAACAAATCAACAAAGTCTTCTGGATGGAGGGAGTAGCTCCTGAACTCCAAACAGTTTGGAAATAGTTTTATAATCCTGTACAGGCTGTAACAGCTGCATCTCTAAGACCGCTGCTGATGTCTTTCCCTGTTGGCATTGTGTTCACACACACACACCTGAGTGCTCCAGACCAGCAAAGTGCCACTAGACCCTCTATTTTATCAGTCTGCTGTATCCCAGGTAAATGACGGGACTTTAATCGACGACGGCTGAATGTTTTTGGCCGTTTAGGCTGAAATCGTATGAATATTCCGGCTTTGAATTAATGACAAATAGCCGCGAGCGCGGCGTGCTGGAAGATCAAACACGGCCGGCCGCTCTAACAGCTCCGACATCAGGTAGATGCATATTCATGCTTCCATCTGTGAGCATGAAATCATAAATAATGAAATGTTTTCAGAGAGCGGCGCCGTGGTTCTGATTTGTGAAGCAGGCGCTGGAGTTCAGGGATCAACGCCGTCGCAGCAGAGGGACTTCTGCTCTTCTGTCTCTGTTAAAAGAGTCAAACGTCCTGCTCTGTTCGTTCAGATTAATGGCAGCAGTTCTGTCTTTAGTACCAAAGGTGAGTGTCTGCAGGTCCTGAAGCAGTTTTAGACCAGTTTCTGGTTCCTCCTCGTCTGACCTTCTGGCATCATTGAGTTATTATTACACAAGTTCTCATTTACTCTTAAGTCTTGCATGGCAGAGACAAGGAGAAACTCCAACTGCAGTTCTATGAGTGACCACTAGGGGTTCCAAAACTTAGACCGTATAAAAAGAACCAGACAAACCCTGAGTGATGTCACCAAAGAGCTATGTTGAAGCTGCTGTGTCCCTGCTCAAATATTAACCCGAGTTAATCCAGAGATGGTGGATCAAGCCAGAGGTGGAACACGCCCACCTACAAGTTAGCATCATTAGTTAGCATGAAATAAATCATTAATACTACTTTACTTTCTGATCAAATCTGTCCAAACAGCCTCATTACAAGTGTCAAGCGAATTTTTTTTTGGAGAGAAGAGTCTTCGTCCTGGAAATGCTCCCAGACAAACTAGTGAAATGACAAACATGTTTGGGTCTGAATTATGGACGTCTTTAAAAAATGAACAGGTTGCTTCACGCTGGTCTGGAGACGTCAGTACCTGCAGCTGCACTTGTTCTTTGTTCTTGAGATGTTCCTCCTTCAGTTCAGACTGACTGCTGGGGAGTCTGGAGCTTCTCATCCTCCATCATCCATCAGTGCTGTGGCTGGTTAGACTCAGTGGTTTACCTGGTTCTGGTCACATGATTCCAGGTGTCAAAGCACCTGGGTCGGCGGTTCAAGGCTGCGTTGCAGATTGTCGAGTGATTCATGTGGATTTTGGGATCATCTTGGCTATTAGGTCGAAGAAACATTAAGAACTATTTTCTAACGGTGACATAAGTGATGATTTTTCAGCGTCTGAATTCAGAGTGAGCGTTATCTGTTCCATTGTGGAAAGTAAACAATAGCAGCTAGCGCTGTGTGCAGCAATGTAAACATGAATCGGTCCCCTTTAAACAGGAGGAAGAGAGCGATTAAAGGGATTTAGTTCGTTAACAAATTCTGTAGAAGAGGAAGCTATATGGAAATTGTTCAAAAACAACTTGAACTGTTACAGAACAACTCTAGAAGGCCAGTAAAAGACCTTGGAGGCTTTATGAGCGACTGTTATTAAAAAATTAAGATATTATAAGGGATCTCTTCGCGTATACGTGGAAAACTCATGACCATGGATGATAGGTGCAGGAAGTTGCCCGGCCTTGGCAGCAGGCTAGCCTTGAAGGAGCAACCATGTGCTGGATGTAGCCACGTGCAGAGTTCGTAAACAGGCTAACCTTGTGAGATGGTTGATTGTGTAAGACTTGGAACGTGTACCAATCATGTAAGAATATGCAAATATTAGGGGTGTGAAAAAATATCGATTTGGCGATATATCGCGATATTCGGCCGCCCGATATAACATCGATTTTTCAGCTCCTAATATCGATTTTTTTAGGAAAATTCATTCATTCACTTAAATGTGCAAAAACATAAATAATAAACAATAAATAGGTTATTTTGAAGCAAATAGTTTTGACTCTGAATCATCAATTTCATCCGCTGACCATATACAGCAACTCGATTTTTCATCTCTACTCTTTTTGAATATTAACTGGGTAGAATATCGCAATATATCGTGATATTGCAATATCGTGATAATATCGCACCGTGACCCAAGTACCACCACACATATCGTATTGCGAGGTCCTTGCCAATACTCACCCCTAGTAAATATGATTACGCATGTCATTGTAAGACCAATCAGAAAGTGCGGCCTTCATGAATCATACCCAATCAAGATGTTTGAACTTTGCGAGGACTTTGGGGATTGGAGCGAGTCAGGCGTGGCCAACCAGGAGGCTTAAAAGCTGAGGAGTGGAGGGATTCGGGGTTCTTCCAAGGAGCGTCGAGGAACTAGGACTGACTTGGGACCGAGTGAGCTAACCAACACCTAAGGATATATTCAAAAGGAATTGATTCTTCAAGAACAAAGAAACGATCCTCAGAACGGATTAACCATTATTTTCCCATTCTTGAAGGATATTTTTGTAGCCTTTTTGGATTTATCCGAGCTCACTGCTAGCCAGGGGGAGGAGCCCGAGTCGAGTTCCTAGAGCTTTTGGCCGGCACGACCACCTCACTCCTCAGCAGCCTCAGAAAGCCCAAACTGGCCATTTGCCTTCCCCCAACCATCCATGGATCAAATTGTAAGCCACAGCTTTATTTTAGAATCAGAGATTGTATTTTCAATGTTTAACCAATGAATGCTGTTGCTTAAACTTGCTAACCTGCTTAAATAAATACAAAATTCACACGATATTCGTGGTGGACATTGGGTCTGTCCTCACGTCTCTGCAGCTTTGGGTGTTCCTCTGCATAACAACACAGGTTCTGATTGGTTACTCTAGTCCCCTGTTATAACAGACCCTTGGGGCTTGTTGTCCAAGCCACTAAACCTAGCCGGTAGCAAGAGCCCAGATCATAAGGGGGGAGCTGCAGTTAACGAAAATGGCTGATAACAGTACCTAAAGCCAGGCTATTCCTTTAGGGTAGTTATCAGAGTAGGCAGGGTAGACCATTGGACGGATTGGTGCAGTGAGAGCTAGGAGAATCTTCTCCGACACCAGCTTAAACAAAGTTGAGGAATCCTAGCGAGGTGAACCCCCCTAGGCCGCAACTTCGGCTCCTCTAAGTCCTTTACTGATGTCTTTCCCTCTGAGCATTACATTAACACATGTGAATGCTCCATAGCAGTTTTTATGGAGACGTACACACCTGCTGATGCTCAGCACCAGGCTGTGACTCCATACCTGGTCTCATCCATGTTGTCTTTCTTCTGCTTCATTCGTCTCTGGTGGAACACGTCCTCCGTTCTTCTTCTTCTTCTTCATCTTCTGTATTCATGTGATGTTGGAGCCGCTACGACCAGATTACATTTAAAACAGCAGTAAAAGAGGAGGAACCAACTACAGACGAACGTCTCGACACCGTCAGACTGAAATGAAATGAAATGAAAATGTCCTGATGTGTCCTTTTGTCCTCCAGTCGGTGGTTTGAGTCCTCAGGTTTTATGAAGATGTTGGATCAGAACCGTCAAAGAGGACGAAGGACTCACCGACATCAGAAGATACCTGCTGCAACATTCAGGTGTGTAAATATACCATCAACATATCTGTTAAAAAAAAGACAAAAATGAGCCAGTCGATGTACAAAAATACATTTATTTGAAACAATTTCAAAATGACAGTTTTCTTACTGTAGAAATACTGAAATAAAGATGAAGTAGAACATTACTGATGATGCATGCAACCCCAACCCCAACCCGGAGATTTCTGAGCACCAACAAACATCTACGCTGCGTCTTCAGAAACATAACCCTAACCCAGACCCACTGGTCTGACTGGAATCCTCCAGACCAACTGGTCTGACCTTCATGACCATAGAGGAGTTCCCAGTAGCCATCATCTCACAGGTTTCTGGTGATAGTCTAGATGTTAGGGTTAGACTGGTTCGTTCAGAGCAGAATTTAAACTTGAAAAGAAGTTTGACAGACGTTCTTCCCAGAAAAATACCCAGAACCACCTCTGGTGAGAGGTGCTGAGATACTGAACCTCTACAAAGATGGGGCATGTTTCTATTTCTCGTCTCAGATTTGATCCTCAGTCCACCGGCACAGCTGATGCAGAGACACAACGGCATGTGGTCCCCCCAACCCTCCCACCTCCACTGTCCCACATGTTTCAAATGGAGAGACAAATCACAAACCGCTTCCTGAACCAGTCATGTGGTACCAGGACGTAACAACCCTTCCTGGTACCGGGATGTAGCCAACCCTTCCTGGTACCGGGAAGGAAGTAGCCAACCCTTCCTGGGACCGGGAGGTAGACGACCCTTCCTGGTACCGGGACGTAGCCAACCCTTCCTGGTACCAGGATGTAGCCAACCCTTCCTGGTACCAGGACGTAGCCAACCCTTCCTGGGACAGGGATGTAGCCAACCCTTCCTGGTACCAGGACGTAGCCAACCCTTCCTGGTACCAGGAAGGACGTAGCCAACCCTTCCTGGGACCAGGATGTAGCCAACCCTTCCTGGTACCAGGACGTAGCCAACCCTTCCTGGTACCAGGAAGGACGTAGCCAACCCTTCCTGGGACCAGGACGTAGCCAACCCTTCCTGGTACCGGGACGTAGCTCACCCTTCCTGGTACCTGGACGTAGCTCACCCTTCCTGGTAGCGGGACGTAGCAACCCTTCCTGGTACCGGGACGTAGCCAACCCTTCCTGGGACCAGGACGGAGCCAACCCTTCCTGGTACCGGGACTTAGCCAACCCTTCCTGGTACCAGGAAGGACGTAGCCAACCCTTCCTGGTACCAGGAAGGACGTAGCCAACCCTTCCTGGTACCGGGATGTAGCTCACCTTTCCTGGTACCTGGACGTAGCTCACCCTTCCTGGTACCGGGACGTAGCCAACCCTTCCTGGTACCGGGACGTAGCCAACCCTTCCTGGGACCAGGACGTAGCCAACCCTTCCTGGTACCGGGACGTAGCCAACCCTTCCTGGGACCAGGACGTAGCCAACCCTTCCTGGTACCTGGATGTAGCCAACCCTTCCTGGGACTGGGACGTAGCCAACCCTTCCTGGGACCAGGACGTAGCCAACCCTTCCTGGGACCAGGACGTAGCCAACCCTTCCTGGTACCTGGATGTAGCCAACCCTTCCTGGTACCATGAACCACCAAAACAGTTTGACCAGTTAGACCTCTTAGCCCAGTCAGACCAGTCAGACCAGTCAGTCCAGTCAGAGTCTCAGTTCATGTTTGGTTCAAACACAGTCTGGTTATCTAGAACACAGTTCTACTGTAAATACTTCAGTATCAGAGACGATGTCCTCCTAGTTGGTCCTGGTGTCTCCTAGTTGTTCCTGGTGTCTCCTAGTTGTTCCTGGTGTCTCCTAGTTGATCCTGGTGTCTCCTAGTTGATCCTGGTGTCTCCTAGTTGATCCTGGTGTCTCCTTGTTGGTCCCGGTGTCTTCTGCAGAGACAACACCTGGAACATCCCCACCTGCTCTGACTGATGAATCCCTCAACCAGGTGTGTCTTGGTAACCGTGGCAACCGATAGCAGAAGAGATTCTGGGTGGAGTCAACCGGCTCTTTAGACGAATGTTTAGAAAATCACTATTTACAACACTTGCTTATGTACAAGACGAAGGTGGCGTCCTCGGTAGGGACATGCAGGAGGACCTGAGCGAAGCAGGATGAGTCTTTACGGAGCTTTCAGGAGAAAGTTGGTGTTGCCATGGTACTGGGACGGAGGAAGAATATATACACAGAACAGAAGATAACATCCTACATTTCAGTAATATTTCCTGGTGGACTGAAGACTCGGACATTTCGTCCACATGGAGGCAGAAATGAAAGCAACTCCTCTGGAAACGTCCAGGAGTCGTCCAGCAAAGACATTTGTTACGCAGCGTTGACATCCACAGAACCGAACCTTCATCTGATCGGGTCGATGGACGGATGGGACGCTGCAGGACGTCCGTGCAGGTCTGTAGAAACCAGGTCTTTTAGAAAACTATTCACATCGTCACAGAGACCCAGGAGGCGTCTCCGGTTACACACTGGTGCAGTTGGGAATCTCCCGGGTGGTCTCGCAGGCGTTCCCGACCCCTCCTGGACACAAACACAAGGACACAACGGTGAGCCATCTGCTCCTTAAAGGTCCATAATCTGGAGTATTGATCAGCCCCACAACAGTTTCACTTTGAGCTGGACCGGAAGAGTCCGTTAGATCAGATCCTCCAACTGGAGCCACAAAGACAGACTGGCGGTCCTTCTGCTGGACTCAGAGGCTCCAGGAGGCAAAACCACCATAAACCACCCGATCAGGTTCTGATCGGGTGGTTCATGGTGGTCCTTCTGCTGGAATCAGAACCTTCAGGAGGCAAAACCACCATGAACCACCCTGAACCACCTGATCAGAACCTGATCAGGTGGTTCATGGTGGTCCCTCTTCTGGAATCAGAGGCTTCAGGAGGCAAAACCACCATGAACCACCCTGAACCACCTGATCAGAACCTGATCAGGTGGTTCATGGTGGTCCCTCTTCTGGAATCAGAGGCTTCAGGAGGCACAACCACCATGAACCACCATGAACCACCTGATCAGGTTCTGATCAGGTTCTGATCAGGTGGTTCATGGTGGTCCGTCTGCTGGAATTAGAGGCTTCAGGAGGCAAAAACCACCATGAACCACCTGATCAGGTTCTGATCAGGTTCTGATCAGGTGGTTCATGGTGGTCCGTCTGCTGGAATTAGAGGCTTCAGGAGGCAAAAACCACCATGAACCACCATGAACCACCATGAACCACCCTGAACCACCTGATCAGATTCTGATCAGGTAGTTCATGGTGGTCCATCTGCTGGAATCAGAGGCTTCAGGAGGCAAAAACCACCATGAACCACCCTGAACCACCTGATCAGGTTCTGATCAGATTCTGTCTGCTGAATTGGTGCTGAGG
This sequence comes from Hirundichthys speculiger, assembly GCA_018398805.1. Classification (NCBI taxonomy): domain Eukaryota; kingdom Metazoa; phylum Chordata; class Actinopteri; order Beloniformes; family Exocoetidae; genus Hirundichthys; species Hirundichthys speculiger. Next base: position 13,197 of record JAGFBZ010002053.1, read on the forward strand.
AGAATAAAGCAGGAGACTGGACCAATCGATCCAACCAATCTGAAGGTCAGACCACAGCTCTGATCTTCACCCGGCAGGTGTGTTTTGAGGTCGTACAGGTGAGATGTTGGTTGCATCAGTGACCGAACAAGTTCTCTTATAACCGTTTATAACCATCTTTATAATTGAAAGTGTAGATTTGTGAGACTGGATCATTAAAACCCTCTGAAGTCTGGACCTTCTAGCTTCTCTGACAGAACTGAAGACAGTGAAGACAGTGAAGACAGTGAGGACAGTGAAGACGAGGACCAGCTGACGTACTCTTGACTCTGGCGTCCAGTTCCTTCTCCAGCAGCTCCTTGGTGGTGGCGAACTCGCTCAGAGTGATTTTGGGCGTGGTGTCGCCCGGACCCACCGACCCGATCATCTCCTGCTCCTTCTCCTGGTTCACTTCAGCGTAGATGTTGATCCAAGGGATTTTTCTGAGGATTTCACAGAAGAAGACGTTCAGTTTACAGAGATGTATGGCAGTGCTCTGACTTGGTTCTGGTTCTGGTTCTGAGAGTTCATCTCAGATGACCCCAGTTCTGGTTGTTAAGGCCTCTGTGGTCTCAGCAGATACGCATCTCTTTAGACTGATGGAGGAAACTGAAATCCATAATTAATGACAACGTTTTCAGTTCCTGCCGACGGAATCATTTTCAGTCTGAATTATTTATTCAGCAAATAAGAAACGACACACCGGACCAGACCGGACCGGACCGGACCGTTTAATGGTTGTTTTTATCTGCGTTTTACCGCCGATTGGAGGAAACGCATCACGCATGATAATAGAGATAAAACCAGTGGGACCATCAGACCATCAGACATGATGGAACTGGTCCAGACATGATGGAACTGGTCCAGACATGATAGAACTGGTCCAGACATGATGGAACTGGTCCAGACATGATGGAACTGGTCCAGACATGACGGAACTGGTCCAGACATGATGGGACTGGTCCATGATGGAACTGGTCCAGACATGATGGAACTGGTCCAGACATGATGGAACTGGTCCAGACATGATGGAACTGGTCCAGACATGATGAAACTGGTCCAGACATGATGGAACTGGTCCAGACATGATGGAACTGGTCCAGACATGATGGAACTGGTCCAGACATGATGGAACTGGTCCAGACATGATGGAACTGGTCCAGACATGATGGAACTGGTCCAGACATGATAGAACTGGACCAGATATGATGGAACTGGTCCAGACATGATGGAACTGGTCCAGACAGGTCCAGATATACAACATGATGGAACTGGTCCAGACTGATGATGGAACTGGTCCAGAGAGGATGGAACTGGTCCAGACATGATAGAACTGGTCCAGACATGATAGAACTGGTCCAGATATGATGAAACTGGTCCAGAGAGGATGGAACTGGTCCATATATGATGGAACTGGTCCAGACATGATGGAACTGGTCCAGACATGATGGAACTGGTCCATATATGATGGAACTGGTCCAGACATGATAGAACTGGTCCAGACATGATGGAACTGATCCAGAGAGGATGGAACTGGTCCATACATGATAGAACTGGTCCAGACATGATGGAACTGGACCAGAGAGGATAGAACTGGTCCAGACATGATGGAACTGGACCAGAGAGGATAGAACTGGTCCAGACGTGATGGAACTGGTCCAGACATGATGAGACTGGACCAGAGAGGATAGAACTGGTCCAGACATAATGGAACTGGTCCAGACATGATAGAACTGGTCCAGAGAGGATGGAACTGGTCCAGAGAGGATGGAACTGGTCCAGAGAGGATGGAACTGGTCCAGAGAGGATGGAACTGGTCCAGACATGATGAAACTGGTCCAGACATGATAGAACTGGTCCAGACATGATAGAACTGGTCCAGACATGATGGAACTGGTCCAGACATGATGGAACTGGACCAGAGAGGATAGAACTGGTCCAGACATGATGGAACTGGTCCAGACATGATGGAACTGGTCCAGACATGATGGAACTGGTCCAGACATGATGGAACTGGACCAGAGAGGATAGAACTGGTCCAGACATGATGGAACTGGTCCAGAGAGGATGGAACTAGTCCAGATATGATAGAACTGGTCCAGACATGATGGAACTGGACCAGATATGATGGAACTGGTCCAGACATGATGGAACTGGTCCAGATATGATGGAACTGGTCCAGAGAGGATGGAACTGGCCCAGACATGATGGAACTGGTCCAGACATGATAGAACTAGTCCAGACATGATGGAACTGGTCCAGACATGATGGAACTGGTCCAGACATGATGGAACTGGTCCAGACATGGTGGAACTGGTCCAGACATGATGGAACTGGTCCAGACATGATAGAACTGGTCCAGACATGATGGAACTGGACCAGATAAGATGGAACTGGTCCAGAGAGGATGGAACTGGTCCAGATATGATGGAACTGGTCCATATATGATGGGACTGGTCAAGACATGATGGAACTGGTCCAGATATGATGGAACTGGTCCAGACATGATAGAACTGGTCCAGACATGATGGAACTGGACCAGATATGATGGAACTGGACCAGACATGATGGAACTGGTCCAGACATGATGGAACTGGTCCAGACATGATGGAACTGGACCAGACATGATGGAACTGGTCCAGACATGATGGAACTGGTCCAGACATGATGGAACTGGTCCAGATAGGATGGAACTGGTCCAGACATGATGGAACTGGTCCAGACATGATGAAACTGGTCCAGACATGATGGAACTGGTCCAGATATGATGGAACTGGACCAGACATGATGGAACTGGACCAGATATGATGGAACTGGTCCAGACATGATGGAACTGGTCCAGAGAGGATGGAACTGGTCCAGACATGATACAACTGGTCCAGACATGATGAAACTGGTCCAGACATGATGGAACTGGTCTAGACATGATGGAACTGGTCCATATATGATGGGACTGGACCAGATATGATGGAACTGGTCCAGACGTGATGGAACTGGTCCAGACATGATGGAACTGGTCGAGATGTGATAGAACTGGACCAGAGTGGATGGAACTGGTCCAGACATGATAGAACTGGTCCAGAGAGGATGGAACTGGTCCATACATGATAGAACTGGACCAGATATGATGGAACTGGTCCAGAGATGATGGAACTGGTCCAGACATGATGGAACCGGTCCATATATGATGGAAGTGGTCCAGAGAGGATAGAACTGGTCCAGAGAGGATAGAACTGGTCCAGAGAGGATGGAACTGGTCCAGACATGATGGAACTGGTCCAGACATGATACAACTGGTCCAGATATGATGAAACTGGTCCAGACATGAAAGGAACTGGTCCAGACATGATGGAACTGGTCCAGACATGATACAACTGGTCCAGACATGATGAAACTGGTCCAGACATGAAAGGAACTGGTCCAGACATGATAGAACTGGTCCAGACATGATAGAACTGGTCCAGATATGATGGAACTGGCCCAGATATGATGGAACTGGTCCAGACATGATGGAAGTGGTCCAGACATGATGGAACTGGTCCAAACATGATGGAACTGGTCTAGACATGATGGAACTGGTCCAGACATGATGGAACTGGTCCAGACATGATGGAACTGGTCCAGACATGATGGAACTGGTCCAGACATGATGGAACTGGTCCAGAGAGGATGGAAATGGTCCAGAGGGGATACAACTGGTCCAGACATGATGGAACTGGTCCAGAGAGGATGGAACTGGTCCAGACATGATACAACTGGTCCAGACATGATGGAACTGGTCCAGAGAGGATGGAACTGGTCCAGACATGATACAACTGGTCCAGACATGATGGAACTGGACCAGATATGATGGAACTGGTCCAGACATGATAGAACTGGTCCAGAGAGGATGGAACTGGTCCATACATGATAGAACTGGACCAGATATGATGGAACTGGTCCAGACATGATAGAACTGGTCCAGAGAGGATATAACTGGTCCAGACATGATACAACTGGTCCAGACATGATGAAACTGGTCCAGACATGAAAGGAACTGGTCCAGACATGATGGAACTGGTCCAGACATGATGAAACTGGTCCAGACATGATGGAACTGGTCCAGACATGATGGAACTGGTCTAGACATGATGGGACTGGTCCAGACATGATAGAACTGGTCCAGACATGATGGAACTGGTCCAGACATGATGGAACTGGTCCAGACATGATGGAACCGGTCCAGACATGATGGAAGTGGACCAGATATGATGGAACTAGTCCAGACATGATGGAAGTGGACCAGAGAGGATGGAACTGGTCCAGAGAGGATAGAACTGGTCCAGAGAGGATAGAACTGGTCCAGACATGATGGAACTGGACCAGACATGATGGAACTGGTCCAGACATGATGGAACTGGTCCAGACATGATGGAACTGGTCCAGATATGATGGAACTGGTCCAGACATGATGGAACTGGTCCAGACATGATGGAACTGGTCCAGACATGATGAAAATGGAACTGGTCCAGACATGACCCAGACATGATGGAACCGGTCCAGACATGATGGAACTGGTCCAGACATGATGGATGGAACTGGTCCAGAGATGATGAACTGGTCCAGACATGATGGAAAAGACTGATGGAACTGGTCCAGAGAGGATGAACTGGTCCAGAGAGGATGGAACTGGTCCAGACATGATGGAACTGGACCAGACATGATGGAACTGGTCCAGACATGATGGAACCGGTCCAGACATGATGGAACTGGTCCAGAGAGGATGGAACTGGTCCAGAGATGGATGGAACTGGTCCAGACATGATGGAACTGGTCCAGAGAGGATAGAACTGGTCCAGACATGATGGAACTGGTCCAGATATGATGGAACTGGTCCAGAGAGGATGGAACTGGTCCAGACATGATGGAACTGGTCCAGAGAGGATAGAACTGGTCCAGACATGATGGTGGAACTGGTCCAGACATGATGGAACTGGTCCAGACATGATGAGACATGAAACTGGTCCAGACATGATGGAACTGGACCAGATATGATGGAACTAGTCCAGACATGATGGAACTGGTCCAGACATGATGGAACTGGTGAGACCACAGAGGATGGAAACTGGTCCAGAGAGGATGAGAAGAACTGGTCCAGAGAGGATAGAACTGGTCCAGACCTGGAACTCCAGACATGATGGAACTGGTCCAGACATGATGGAACTGGTCCAGACATGAGGAAACTGGTCCAGACATGATGGAACTGGTCCAGACATGATGGAACTGGTCCAGATATGATGGAAAAACTGGTCCAGACATGATGGAACTGGAACTGGTCCAGACATGATGGAACTGATGTCCAGACATGATGAAAACTGGTCCCAGACATGATGGAACTGGTCCAGGGAGGATGGAAGGGTCCAGAGATGATAGAACTGGTCCAGAGAGGATGGAACTGGTCCAGAGAGGATAGAAACTGGTCCAGAGAGGATAGAACTGGTCCAGACATGATGGAACTGGACCAGATATGATGGAACTGGTCCAGACATGATGGAACCGGTCCAGACATGATGGAACTGGTCCAGAGAGGATGGAACTGGTCCAGAGAGGATGGAACTGGTCCAGACATGATGGAACTGGTCCAGAGAGGATAGAACTGGTCCAGACATGATGGAACTGGTCCAGATATGATGGAACTGGTCCAGAGAGGATGGAACTGGTCCAGACATGATGGAACTGGTCCAGAGAGGATAGAACTGGTCCAGACATGATGGAACTGGTCCAGAGAGGATAGAACTGGTCCAGACATGATGGAACTGGTCCAGATATGATGGAACTGGTCCAGACATGATAGAACTGGTCCAGACATGATGGAACTGGTCCAGATATGATGGGACTGGTCAAGACATGAATGAACTGGTCCAGACATGATGGAACTGGTCCAGATATGATGGAACTGGTCCAGAGAGGATGGAACTGGTCCAGACTGGTGGAACTGGTCCAGACATGATGGAACTGGTCCAGAATGAACTGGTCCAGACATGATGGAACTGGTCCAGACATGATGGAACTGGTCCAGACATGATGGAACTGGTCCAGACATGATGGAACTGGTCCAGACATGATGGAACTGGTCCAGACATGATGGAACTGGTCCAGACATGATGGAACCGGTCCAGACATGATGGAAGTGGACCAGATATGATGGAACTAGTCCAGACATGATGGAACTGGTCCAGACATGATGGAAGTGGACCAGAGAGGATGGAACTGGTCCAGAGAGGATAGAACTGGTCCAGAGAGGATAGAACTGGTCCAGACATGATGGAACTGGACCAGACATGATGGAACTGGTCCAGACATAATGGAACTGGTCCAGACATGATGGAACTGGTCCAGACATGATGGAACTGGTCCAGATATGATGGAACTGGTCCAGACATGATGGAACTGGTCCAGACATGATGGAACTGGTCCAGACATGATGAAACTGCTCCAGACATGATGGAACCGGTCCAGACATGATGGAACTGGTCCAGAGAGGATGGAACTGGTCCAGAGATGATAGAACTGGTCCAGAGAGGATGGAACTGGTCCAGAGAGGATAGAACTGGTCCAGAGAGGATAGAACTGGTCCAGACATGATGGAACTGGACCAGATATGATGGAACTGGTCCAGACATGATGGAACCGGTCCAGACATGATGGAACTGGTCCAGAGAGGATGGAACTGGTCCAGAGATGATAGAACTGGTCCAGAGAGGATGGAACTGGTCCAGAGAGGATGGAACTGGTCCAGAGAGGATGGAACTGGTCCAGACATGATGGAACTGGTCCAGAGAGGATGGTCCAGAAAATGAACTGGTCCAGACATGATGGAACTGGTCCAGATATGATGGGAAACTGGTCCAGAGAGGATGGAACTGGTCCAGACATGATGGAACTGGTCCAGAGAGGATAGAACTGGTCCAGACATGATGGAACTGGTCCAGACTGATGGATAGACTGGTCCAGACTGATGGAACTGGTCCAGATATGATGGAACTGGTCCAGACATGATAGATTTGGTCCAGACATGATGGAACTGGTCCAGATATGATGGCACTGGTCAAGACATGAATGAACTGGTCCAGACATGATGGAACTGGTCCAGATATGATGGAACTGGTCCAGAGAGGATGGAACTGGTCCAGACATGATGGAACTGGTCCAGAGAGGATAGAACTGGTCCAGACATGATGGAACTGGTCCAGATATGATGGAACTGGTCCAGACATGATAGAACTGGTCCAGACATGATGGAACTGGTCCAGATATGATGGGACTGGTCAAGACATGAATGAACTGGTGCAGACATGATGGAACTGGTCCAGATATGATGGAACTGGTCCAGACATGATTTTAATGGTCCAGACATGATGTAACTGGACCAGATATGATGGAACTGGTCCAGACATGATAGAACTGGTCCAGATATGATGGAACTGGCCCAGATATGATGGAACTGGTCCAGACATGATAGAACTGGTCCAGACATGATGGAACTGGTCCAGATATGATGGGACTGGTCCAGACATGAATGAACTGGCCCATACATGATGGAACTGGTCCAGATATGATGGAACTGGCCCATACATGATGGAACTGGTCCTTACATGATAGAACTGGTCCAGACATGATGGAACTGGTCCAGATATGATGGGACTGGTCCAGACATGAATGAACTGGCCCATACATGATGGAACTGGTCCAGATATGATGGAACTGGCCCATACATGATAGAACTGGTCCAGATATGATGGAACTGGTCCAGACAAGATGGAACTGGTCCAGACATGATGGAACTGGTCCAGACATGATGGAACTGGTCCAGACATGATGGAACTGGTCCAGACATGGCTAGCAGGCTAACAGACATCTTTTCCACACCGTTGTGGTTCTCAGCACCTTTTGAACTTGTAGACCAGGAAGACAGCCAGTCCCAGGAAGACCACCGACAGGAGCATGAGCATGGCCGAGCTGCTGTGTCGGGGACTGGAGTCCACCAAAGGAGCTGTGGAAAGAGGAGAGGGTCAACTTCTGGGAATGTTTCTGATGTTCATGTTTAACTTCTCCAACATGCAGAGGGACAACAAACTAAAGTTATGGACACAAATAGAAACAAACCGAGATTAGAAATGTGCAGACCTCAACAAATATGCTGAGAACAAATGTGTTGACAGGCATTTGAAGTTGGTCAAAGGTGAGTTAAAAAGCTGGAGTCCAAGTGGTCACGTCCAGTCCACCCAGTCTGTTGTTCTGGTTGTTCTGTCCCAGACGTACCTACAACAGTCTGCTGGTCCACACTGACATGAAGTCGGTCCGATCATTTCAATGGTCTCAGAACACTAAAGATATCAAGAATGATGGCTAACCTGCAACCCAATATGCTTTTTGAAAGTTGGTTCTGGTTCTAGATCAGGGGTTCAGAGTTGGTTCTAGTTCCAGATCAGGGGTTCAGAGTTGGTTCTGGTGTCAGATAAAGTGTTCAAAGTTGGTTGTGGTTCTGGTTCCAGATCAGGGGTTCAGAGTTCGTTGTGGTTCTGGTTCCAGATCAGGGGTTCAGAGTTGGTTTGGGTCTGGTTCCAGATCATAGGTTCAGAGGTGGCTCTGGTTCCAGATCAGAGGTTCAGAGTTGGTTGTGGTTCTGGTTCCAGATCAGGGGTTCAGAGTTTGTTATGGTTCTGGTTCCAGATCAGGGGTTCAGAGTTGGTTCTGGTGTCAGATAAGGTGTTCACAGTTGGTTGTGGTCCTGGTTCCAGATCAGGGGTTCAGAGATGGTTGTGGTTCTGGTTCCAGATCAGGGGTTCAGAGTTGGTTGTGGTTCTGGTTCCAGATCAGGGGTTCAGAGTTTGTTATGGTTCTGGTTCCAGATCAGGGGTTCAGAGTTGGTTCTGGTGTCAGATAAGGTGTTCACAGTTGGTTGTGGTTCTGGTTCCAGATCAGGGGTTCAGAGATGGTTGTGGTTCTGGTTCCAGATCAGGGGTTCAGAGTTGGTTGTGGGTCTGGTTCCAGATCAGGGGTTCGGAGTTGGTTCTGGTTTCAGATAAGGTGTTCAAAGTTGGTTGCGATTGTGGTTCCAGATCAGGGGTTCAGAGTTGGTTGTGGTTCTGGTTCCAGATCAGGGGTTCAGAGTTGGTTGTGGGTCTGGTTCCAGATCAGGGGTTCGGAGTTGGTTCTGGTTTCAGATAAGGTGTTCACAGTTGGTTGTGGTTCTGGTTCCAGATCAGGGGTTCAGAGATGGTTGTGGTTCTGGTTCCAGATCAGGGGTTCAGAGTTGGTTGTGGTTCTGGTTCCAGATCAGGGGTTCAGAGTTTGTTATGGTTCTGGTTCCAGATCAGGGGTTCAGAGTTGGTTCTGATGTCAGATAAGGTGTTCACAGTTGGTTGTGGTTCTGGTTCCAGATCAGGGGTTCAGAGATGGTTGTGGTTCTGGTTCCAGATCAGGGGTTCAGAGTTGGTTGTGGGTCTGGTTCCAGATCAGGGGTTCAAAGTTGGTTGCGATTATGGTTCCAGATCAGGGGTTCAGAGTTGGTTGTGGTTCTGGTTCCAGATCAGGGGTTCAGAGTTGGTTGTGGTTCTGGTTCCAGATCAGGGGTTTAGAGTTGGTTGTGGTTCTGGTTCCAGATCAGGGGTTCAGAGTTGGTTGTGGTTCTGGTTCCAGATCAGGGGTTCAGAGTTGGTTGTGGTTCTGGTTCCAGATCAGGGGTTCAGAGTTGGTTTGGGGCTGGTTCCAGATCAGGGGTTCAGAGTTGGTTTGGGTCTGGTTCCAGATCAGGGGTTCAAAGTAGGTTGTGGTTCTGGTTCCAGATCAGGGGTTCAGAGTTGGTTCTGGTTCCAGATCAGGGGTTCGGAGTTGGTTTGGGGCTGGTTCCAGATCAGGGGTTCAGAGTTGGTTCTGGTTCCAGATCAGGTGTTCAAAGTTGGTTTGGGTCTGGTTCCAGATCAGGGGTTCAGAGTTGGTTCTGGTTCCAGATCAGGGGTTCAGAGTTGGTTTGGGTCTGGTTCCAGATCAGGAGTTCAGAGTTGGTTCTGGTTTCAGATCAGGAATTCAGAGTTGGTTCTGGTTCCAGATCAGGGGTTCAAAGTTGGTTGTGGTTCTGTTTCCAGATCAGGGGTTCAGAGTTGGTTGTGGTTCTGGTTCCAGATCAGGGGTTCAGAGTTGGTTGTGGTTCTGGTTCCAGATCAGGGGTTCAGAGTTGGTTTGGGTCTGGTTCCAGATCAGGGGTTCAAAGTAGGTTGTGGTTCTGGTTCCAGATCATGGGTTCAGAGTTGGTTCTGGTTCCAGATCAGGGGTTCAACGTTGGTTGTGGTTCTGGTTCCAGATCAGGGGTTCAGAGTTGGTTGTGGTTCTGGTTCCAGATCTAAGGTTTAAAGTTCGTTGTGGTTCTGGTTCCAGGTCGGGGGTTCGGAGTTAGTTATGAGTCTGGTTCCAGATCAGGGGTTCAAAGTTGGTTGTGGTTCTGGTTCCAGATCAGGGGTTCAGAGTTCGTTGTGGTTCTGGTTCCAGATCAGGGGTTCAGAGTTGGTTGTGGTTCTGGTTCCAGATCAGGGGTTCAGAGTTGGTTGTGGTTCCAGATCAGGGGTTCAGAGTTGGTTCTGGTTCCAGATCAGGGGTTCAGAGTTGGTTGTGGTTCTGGTTCCAGATCAGGGGTTCAGAGATGGTTGTGGTTCTGGTTCCAGATCAGGGGTTCAGAGTTGGTTATGGGTCTGGTTCCAGATCAGGGGTTCAGAGATGGTTGTGGTTCTGGTTCCAGATCAGGGGTTCAGAGTTTGTTATGGTTCTGGTTCCAGATCAGGGGTTCAGAGATGGTTGTGGTTCCAGATCAGGGGTTCAGAGTTGGTTCTGGTTCCAGATCAGGGGTTCAGAGATGGTTCTGGTTCCAGATCAGGGGTTCAGAGATGGTTGTGGTTCCAGATCAGGGGTTCAGAGTTTTGAAAACGTCCTCACAGGCATGTAGAAGTGGCCCTGACTGGGATACTGAGACCATAGAACCCAGAACCAGAACCCTTTGGGTCCAGCTGCAGCTGCTCTGAAGACACTTACGTTTGTGTTTTTTATTTTGTGAAAACACATCTGAATAATGATGTCAAATAAAAAAAGTAATCCCAGCGTTCCCATGGAGGCGTCCTGATTTTACAGGTGTCCTCAGGTGATAAACACGACAATAACTCCTGTAAGGATGTTTTGTTTTTAATATCTGAAATGTCAGAGGGAGCGGGAGCGTGAAATTGCAGTTTCAGAGAGAAGCAGGTGACGGCGGCAGGAAATAAACAGACTTTCATGTTCTGGCCTTTATCTGACACCAGAACCAATCAGGTGGAGGAGCTCATCAAGAACTCTCGTTAAGCTCTGCTTGTTCCTCTGAAGTCTGACAGTCACAGACGGATGTTCTGCAGCTCCCGGGCTTTCCGGGTCTTTCCCAGTGAGATCCAGCTGGCGGCGCCGCTGATGTCATCAGGCTTTAAAAAGCTCCAACACATCAGCTGAGCTCAAGGTTCTCCAGAGACGTGAAACCTGCCAAACCAGGAACAGATCTGAGCCCGTCCAGCAGCAGGTGGGGGGTTCTGGAGACCAGGGTTCTGGTTCGGGTTCTGGTTCGGGTTAACCCTACACAAGGTCATAAAGTCACTTCCTGCTTTTCTAATTATGATTTTTATTTTTGATTGTTAGGATTAAAATCCTAAGAACGAACCTGGAACACCAGCTTCCTTTCATAGATATAAGAGTTTCAATCTCTGACATGGAACCAGAACCAGAACCACCTCTTAACCTCTGATAGGGAACCAGAACCAGAACCACCTCTTAACCTCTGATACGGAACCAGAACCAGCACCAGAACCAACTCTGAACCCCTGATACGGAACCAGAACCACAACCAACTCTGAACCTCTGATATGGAACCAGAACCAGAACCGCCTCTTAACCTCTGATACAGAACCAGAACCAGCACCAGAACCAACTCTGAACCTCTGATATGGAACCAGAACCACAACCAACTCTGAACCTCTGACATGGAACCAGAACCAGACCCACCTCTGAACATCTGATACAGTACTAGAACCAGAACCACCTCTGAACATCTGATATGGAACCAGAACCAGAACCAACTCTGAACGTCTGATACGGAACCAGAACCAGAACCTCAGGGTTTGTTGTTGCTTGTCTAACCCTAACCCTAACCTCTGATATGGAACCAGAACCAGAACCTCTGATATGGAATCAGAACCAGAACCAACTCTGAACCTCTGACATGGAACCAGAACCACCTCTGAACCTCTGATATGGAACCAGAACCAGAACCAACTCTGAATGTCTGATACGGAACCAGCACCAGAACCAACTCTGAACCTCTGATACAGTACTAGAACCACAACCAACTCTGAACCTCTGATATGGAACCAGAACCAGAACCAACTCTGAATGTCTGATACGGAACCAGCACCAGAACCAACTCTGAACCTCTGATACAGTACTAGAACCACAACCAACTCTGAACCTCTGATACGGAACCAGCACCAGAACCAACTCTGAACCTCTGATATGGAACCAGAACCAGAACCACCTCTTAACCTCTGATACAGAACCAGAACCAGTACCAGAACCAACTCTGAACCTCTGATACGGAACCAGCACCAGAACCAACTCTGAACCTCTGATTTGGAACCAGAACCAGAACCACCTCTGAACCTTTGATACGGAACCAGCACCAGAACCAACTCTGAACCTCTGATACGGAACCAGAACCAGCACCAGAACCAACTCTGAACCCCTGATACGGAACCAGAACCAGAACCTCTGATATGGAACCAGAACCAGAACCTCTGACATGGAACTAGAACCAGAACCACCTCTGAACCTCTGATACGGAACCAGAACCACCTCTTAACCTCTGATACAGAACCAGAACCAGCACCAGAACCAACTCTGAACCTCTGATACGGAACCAGCACCAGAACCAACTCTGAACCTCTGATATGGAACCAGAACCAGAACCGCCTCTTAACCTCTGATACAGAACCAGAACCAGCACCAGAACCAACTCTGAACCTCTGATATGGAACCAGAACCACAACCAACTCTGAACCTCTGACATGGAACCAGAACCAGACCCACCTCTGAACATCTGATACAGTACTAGAACCAGAACCACCTCTGAACGTCTGATATGGAACCAGAACCAGAACCAACTCTGAACGTCTGATACGGAACCAGAACCAGAACCTCAGGGTTTGTTGTTGCTTGTCTAACCCTAACCCTAACCTCTGATATGGAACCAGAACCAGAACCTCTGATATGGAATCAGAACCAGAACCAACTCTGAACCTCTGACATGGAACCAGAACCACCTCTGAACCTCTGATATGGAACCAGAACCAGAACCAACTCTGAATGTCTGATACGGAACCAGCACCAGAACCAACTCTGAACCTCTGATACAGTACTAGAACCACAACCAACTCTGAACCTCTGATACGGAACCAGCACCAGAACCAACTCTGAACCTCTGATATGGAACCAGAACCAGAACCAACTCTGAATGTCTGATACGGAACCAGCACCAGAACCAACTCTGAACCTCTGATACAGTACTAGAACCACAACCAACTCTGAACCTCTGATACGGAACCAGCACCAGAACCAACTCTGAACCTCTGATATGGAACCAGAACCAGAACCACCTCTTAACCTCTGATACAGAACCAGAACCAGTACCAGAACCAACTCTGAACCTCTGATACGGAACCAGCACCAGAACCAACTCTGAACCTCTGATTTGGAACCAGAACCAGAACCACCTCTGAACCTTTGATACGGAACCAGCACCAGAACCAACTCTGAACCTCTGATACAGTACTAGAACCACAACCAACTCTGAACCTCTGATACGGAACCAGAACTAGAACCAGAACCTATCATTAACATTTCTGGAGAGAAAACATCAATCGAATCAAACTGAAAATCAGTTGTTTTTATTCAATTTACCTGATATTTTATTTTTGGTTGTTTCAGCTTTGAACCACGAGACTCCTGTTCATGGAGGTACTCAGTATTCCAAACATGACTTTAAATAAATATTTAAATAAATAATGATAAAAGGTTCTATGTTGTTGTTTATCTGAGGCTGTATTAGTGCCATCCTACGAGCAGCTGATGATGTTTTTAAGATTAAAGTAACAACTGTTGAACAGAATCTAATCTTCTTCTGCAGCAACTTTCAAGGACTAAATAACCAACAGAATTACAGTCATCAGCTCAGTGATCAACCCCCCCCCCCCCCCCCCCCCCCCCCCCCCCCACACACACACACACACATACACACACACACACTGGGGAGGGGAGGGGGGGGAGGGGGCAGTGAAAACGTGGTGATCACAGTCGTCTTCAAGAGACTGAAGTCTGGCAGGATGTGACATCAGAGTCGACGCATTAACGGCGTGTTGATAGTGACAGTTCTTAGCTGTTACAAGCTGTTAGCGTGTTGATGGTTTTTACCCAGCGTTAGCTGCGTGTTGATGGTTCTTAGCCAGCGTTAGCTGCGTGTTGACGGTTCTTAGCCAGCGTTAGCTGGGTGTTGACGGTTCTTAGCCAGCGTTAGCGGCGTGTTGACGGTTCTTACCCAGCGTTAGCTGCGTGTTGATGGTTCTTACCCAGCGTTAGCTGCGTGTTGACGGTGACGGTTCTTACCCAGCGTTAGCTGTATGTTGACGGTGACGGTTCTTACCCAGCGTTAGCTGTGTGTTGACGGTTGTTACCCAGTGTTAGCTGTGTGTTGACGGTTCTTAGCCAGCGTTAGCTGCGTGTTGACGGTGACGGTTCTTACCCAGCGTTAGCTGCATGTTGACGGTGACGGTTGTTATCCAGCGTTAGCTGTGTGTTGACGGTTGTTACCCAGTGTTAGCTGTGTGTTGACGGTTCTTAGCCAGCGTTAGCTGTGTGTTGACGGTGACGGTTCTTACCCAGCGTTAGCTGCGTGTGATGGTTGTTACCCAGCGTTAGCTGCGTGTTGACGGTTGTTACCCAGCGTTAGCTGCGTGTTGACGGTTGTTACCCAGCGTTAGCTGCGTGTTGACGGTTGACGCGTTAGCGTTTGTTGACGGTTGACGGTTCTTACCCAGCGTTAGCTGCGTGGTGATGGTTGTTACCCAGCGTTAGCTGTGTGTTGACGGTTGTTACCCAGCGTTAGCTGTGTGTTGACGGTTGTTACCCAGCGATAGCTGCGTGTGATGGTTGTTACCCAGCGTTAGCTGCGTGTTGACGGTTGTTACCCAGCGTTAGCTGCGTGTTGACGGTTGTTATCCAGCGTTAGCTGTGTGTTGACGGTTGTTACCCAGCTTTAGCTGCGTGTTGACGGTTGTTATCCAGCGTTAGCTGTGTGTGACGTGTTACCAGGTTGTTGACGGTTGTTACCCAGCGTTAGCTGTGTGTTGACGGTTGTTATCCAGCGTTAGCTGCATGTTGATGGTTGTTACCCAGCGTTAGCTGCGTGTTGACGGTTGTTACCCAGCGTTAGCTGCGTGTTGACGGTGACGGTTCTTACCCAGCGTTAGCTGCGTGTTGACGGTTGTTGCCCAGCGTTAGCTTCTTGTGACGGTTGTTACCCAGCGTTAGCTGCATGTTGACGGTTCTTAGCCAGCGTTAGCTGCGTGTTGACGGTTGTTATCCAGCGTTAGCTGTGTGTTGACGGTTGTTACCCAGTGTTAGCTGTGTGTTGACTGTTCTTAGCCAGCGGTAGCTGCGTGTTGACGGTTGTTATCCAGCGTTAGCTGCGTATTGACGGTTGTTACCCAGTGTTAGCTGTGTGTTGACTGTTCTTAGCCAGCGTTAGCTGCGTGTTGACGGTTGTTATCCAGCGTTAGCTGCGTGTTGACGGTTGTTATCCAGCGTTAGCTGTGTGTTGACTGTTCTTAGCCAGCGTTAGCTGCGTGTTGACGGTTGTTATCCAGCGTTAGCTGTGTGTTGACGGTTGTTACCCAGCGTTAGCTGCGTGTTGACGGTTCTTAGCCAGCGTTAGCTGCATGTTGACGGTGACGGTTCTTACCCAGCGTTAGCTGCGTGTTGATGGTTGTTACCCAGCGTTAGCTGCGTGTTGACGGTTCTTACCCAGCGTTAGCTGCGTGTTGTAAACGATCACTCTGACACCGGGCTTCAGCTCGAACTCCACCAGGTTCTGGTTCAGAGCGCTGACGATGACGCCGGACGCCTGTGGAGCAGCAGCAGAGCGGTTTTAGAAGAACGTGGGTGAAGTCCAGCAGCGTTAAGGTTGTCCAGGTCCTACCTGCTCCAGCTCCTCCTCGCTCTTCTTCCTGCTCTCTGATTGGTTCCTGTTGGGTAACAGGAAGAGTTCTGCAGCCGTAGGAACACCTGGGAACACCGCCACCAGGAGCTGCTCCACCGGAAAATCAGACACCTGTCAGAGGATGGAGGTGTTTCATGAGGCGGGGGTGGAGACCGTGGAAGGTCTGAACAACCGTTCGCGACACAGGCCTGGATGGTGTCGCATAAACACAACTATAAGTGATCGTTCACTGATTGGTTGAAGTGATCGGAGCTGGAGAACAAGCCCCTCCTCAGGGTGGCGCCGCCCTGCTGGCGGCAGCAGCAGCTCCGTTCGGGTTTCTCAGATGGATCTCAGATTTTGGTCCACCTGCTGAGCTGCTGGAAGGATTTCTGCTGGAACTTTCCACCATGAGGATGATGGGTAACCATGGCAACAGTAACGTGATTTACATGCTGACTGAGTTTTCTGAAGACAAAGTAACAAGACAGAGAGGAAGAAACCTTACACCTCATCGCTGCTCAGTCCTCGTTAGAAGTGAAGGATCCTGGGAAATAAAATGGAGACGTTTGTGGAGGATGCAGGAAGCGGTAACTGGTTGTTTGACAACGTTTATCTGGTGGTTCGGCCCTGAGCACAACCGCACGCGTTTATTGGACGGAAATCAGAGGGAAATTTGGTTAATGGTTCCCACGTCTGTTTCTGGAGCAGCGCTTTGTAAAGCTTTTAGCTTTTAACCGGTAAATGGAGGCCGAACGCGGCGGTGATCAGTCTTTATTTTCCGGCGTTCAGTGCTTCTCTGTTTTCTCGATGGCCTGAGCGAACAATGGAGCCGAGCCTCTTAACGACATCAATTATCAGGCATCAATTATCAGGCATCAATTATCAGGCTCAGAGGAACCACCAGCGGAGGAGCAGTAATGGACAAATGATGGACAAATGATGGACAAATGATGGACAAATGATGGCCTCGGGCACATCTGCCAACGGGGGGAGGGGAGGTGGGGGCAGTAGACCCTAAAAAAACAAAAATGGATGCAGGTCTTTTTAGAGGTGGGGGGGGGGGGGGGGGGTGGGGGGGGTTGGTCTCATGATGTAATATACTGAAATTTCATTTAAAAACACCATTTAAAGAAGTCGTAGGAGCAGCTGAAGGTCACTGTTGAGGACGTGGTGCAACAGAAGACCAGTAGATGAAAGTTTAGAGAGAGTAGCTTTCTTTCTTCATCTGTCCCACCTGACGGGCGGGAAAGTGTCTGGCTGGTTTCTGATTGGTTAGGAGCCTGACCCAATCACAGCAGAGTGAGCGGGGAGCAGTAGGAGGGAAGTAAAGACCGGTGGTGTCCACAGGCTTTTACCCAGTCAGCAAATTCAAACTTGGTTAATGACAAAACATTTCATTAAAGGTTTTATGTCGATAAGAGCTGCATGCAAGACATCTGGAGTTTGTTTCAACATCTGTAGCACATTTCAGTTAAACTTAGCTTGAACATGTTGATGATTAGGGAAAAATTAAAATCTTGAATTTCACGTGTAACAGTCTAAAGCTGTAAGAACATCTGGAAGAACCTCTAGAAGAAAAGCTGGAAGAACATCTGGAAGAAAAGCTGGAAGAACCTCTAGAAGAACAGCTGCAAGAACCTCTGAAAGAACAGCTGGAAGAACCTCTAGAAAACTTCTGGAAGAACAGATGTAGGAACATCAGGAAGAACAGCTGTAAGAACTTCCGTAAGAATAGCTGTAAGAACAGTTGTAAGAACATCTGGAAGAACAGCTGTAGGACAATCTGGAAGAACAGCTGTAAGAACATCTGTAAGAACAGCTGTAGGAACATCTAGAAGAACGGATGTAATCACATCTGGAAGAACATCTGTAATCAGGGTTGGGAGCAACTCTGAAACACTGAAGACAGGATCATCTAAAACACTGCAGATGTAGATGTGGTTCTGGTCCGGACCAGGGGTCTCAAACCCCGGGCCCTGGTCAGTTCTGGTCAGTTGTTGGACAGTTGCTGGTCAGTTGTTGGTTAGTTTATGGTTAGTTGTTAGCCAGTTGTTGGTCAGTTGTTGGTTAGTTAATAGTCAGTTGCTGGTCAGTTGTTGGTTGGTTTATGGTCAGTTGTTAGATAGTGGTTGGTCAGTTGTTGGTTAGTTTATGGTTAGTTGCTGGTCAGTTGTTGGTTGGTTTATGGTCAGTTGTTAGATAGTGGTTGGTCAGTTGTTGGTTAGTTTATGGTTAGTTGTTGGCCAGTTGTTGGTTAGTTAATGGTCAGTTGTTGGTTGGTTTATGGTCAGTTGTTAGTTTGTTGTTGGTCAGTTGTTGGTTAGTTTATGGTTAGTTGTTAGCCAGTTGTTGGTCAGTTGTTGGTTAGTTAATGGTCAGTTGGACAGTTGCTGGTCAGTTGTTGATTGGTTTATGGTCAGTTGCTGGTTAGTTTTTGGTTAGTTGTTGGCCAGTTGTTGGTTAGTTAATGGTCAGTTGTTGGTTAGTTGTTGGCCAGTTGTTGGTTGGTTTGTGGTCAGTTGTTAGTTTGTTTCTGGTCAGTTGTTGGTTAGTTTTTGATGCTTTCTTACAGATCAGTTCAACGTTGGGCAGAAATGTCATTAGAAATGTTTGCTAAAGTCTCTGACAGCTGAATATGATTAAACAGATGCTCTGAGAAGATGTTTGTTTGCTGTTAAAGGATATTTATCTGTCACTCAAACGATGACAATAATTATTTTTTGCCTTTCATTTTCACAGATTGATTTTGTGGACAGAAGGTCAGACGGTTCAGAAAATCTCTTGAAAGAAAGCTTGATGGTTAAAGGAGACGTGTTTAATCACATGTGCTGTATTTTTATTGGTTCTAGTGGTTTATTTGTTGATGGAAATATAAATTTAATAATTTACTTTATTTTAATTCATTTTATTTAGCACATAGGGCATGAAAATTAACTGGATTTATGTTCTGTGGTTTTATATAAAATAGTTTGCTGCTCAAACTACAGTTGCTTTGCTTTTTATTCTAACTTAAGTAAATTAAGTTAATTACATTTAAATAAATGGTGATAACAACAATAGCGTGGACTTTATTCAGTAGGACTGAAGCAAAACAAAAACATTAGAATAGCTTGAATGAAGTAATTTGCAGACTCCATATGAACAATTCTTTAGAATTTAAATTAAGTGGTTTCAGTATAAAGGTTAAATTGATTAAACGAAGTGAGTTAGTCCAACTTTAAAAGATTTTTACCTTCATTGTTTTAACTTGAGATGGTGGATTATTTTTAGAGTGAAAACATGTTTTTAGAGGCAGCAATTCTGTTTTATATAAATACATTTCAACATGGCCATACAATATTCTGAAATTTTAATTAAATGCTAATTGTTTTTGTGAAGGGAATCAGAAGCAAATAGACAATTAAAAAAGGTAATTATAAAGATGTAATAAGAAGAAATTATTTTAACTCTGTATTTGTTTGGAAATTTAATTAGTGAAAAGATGAGAAAACAAACATATTTCTGAAGTGGTAATGAAGTTTTTCAGCCTGTTAGCAGAAGCAGAAAGGAGATGATGTTGATAGTTCCTCTGATAGGAACCTCTGAGGACACCTGAGGACACCTGGGGGGGGGGGGTTCAGTCAGAGGGGGAGGGGTCTGAAGGTGACGGAGTTGAATTAAACACCGTCAGTACTGAGCAGGAAATAAGGACTGAAACGAGTGATTGAGCAGGACGTGGAGGAGTGGACGGCGCCGGTGAAACAACTTTAACTGTGAACCCCCCCCCCCCATGATGTCCTCTTTTATAGTCTGGGGGGTGTTTATCAGTCGTGGAACAGCCTCCATCTTCATGGGGAGCCTTCAACCAGAACAACATGGAGCAGAAATGAAGCTTCCTGTCTCTGCCTCAAAACTGATCAACACCTGAAGCTGAAATAGGGTTTGACAGAAAACAAACCACAGGAACCAAGCAGAGACGAAGCAGAGACGAAGCAGAGACGAAGCAGAGACGAAGCAGAGACGAAGTAGAGACGAAGCTGAGACGAAGCTGAGACGAAGCTGAGACGAAGCAAAGACGAAGCAGAGACGAAGTAGAGACGAAGCAGAGACGAAGCTGAGACGAAGCTGAGACGAAGCTGAGACGAAGCAGAGACGAAGCAGAGACGAAGCTGAGACTAGGCAGAGACGAGGCAGAGACGAGGCAGAGACGAGGCAGAGACGAAGCAGAGACGAAGCAGAGACGAAGCAGAGACGAAGCAGAGAAGCAGACGAAGCAGAGACGAAGCAGAGAGACGAGCAGAAGACGAAGCAGAGACGAGCAGAGACAGAGAGAGAGACGAAGCAGAGACGAAGCAGAGACGAAGCAGAGACGAAGCTGAGACGAAGCAGAGAGACGAAGCAGAGACGAAGACGAGACGAGAGAGACGAAGCTGAGACGAAGCAGACGAAGCAGACGAAGCAGCAGGAAGCGAAGCAGAGACGAAGCTGAGACGAAGCAGAGACGAAGCAGAGAGAAGCAGACGAAGCCGAGAGAACGAACGAAGAAGCTTAGACGAAGGCAGAGAAAACGAGGACGAAGCTGAGACGAAGCAGAGACGAAGAAGAGAGAAGCAGAGACGAAGCAGAGACGAAGCAGAGAAGCGAAGCAGAGAAGCTGAGACGAAGCAGAGACGAAGCTGAGACGAAGCAGAGACGAGCAGACGAGACAGAAGAGAAGAGAGACGAAGAGACGAAGAAGAAGCGAGAGACGAAGCAGAGACGAAGCTGAGACGAAGCAGAGACGAGACGAGAGAGACAAGCAGAGATGAAGCAGAGACGAAGCAGAGACGAGAAAGCTGAGACGAAGCTGAGACGAAGCAGAGACGAAGCAGAGCAGAGACGAAGCAGAGACGAAGCTGAGACGAAGTAGAGACGACGACCGAGACGAAGAACAAGAGACGAAGCAGAGACGAAGCAGAGAGAACGAAGAGACGAAGCAGAGAGCGAAGCTGAGACGAAGCAGAGACGAAGCAGAGAACGAAGAGCTGAGACGAAGTAGAGACGAAGCAGAGACGAAGAAGAGAGAAGCTGAGACGAAGTAGAGAGACGAAGCAGAGAGACGAAGAACAGATGAAGCAGAGACGAAGCTGAGACGAAGTAGAGACGAAGCAGAGAGAGACGAAGCAGAGATGAAGCAGAGACGAAGCAGAGACGAAGCTGAGACGAAGCTGAGACGAAGCAGAGAGAGAGAGAGGAAAGAGACGAAGCTGAGACGAAGTAGAGACGAAGCAGAGACGAAGAACAGATGAAGCAGAGACGAAGCAGAGACGAAACTGAGACGAAGCAGAGACGAAGCTGAGACGAAGCAGAGACGAAGCAGAGACGAAGCTGAGACGAAGCAGAGACGAAGCAGAGACGAAGCAGAGACGAAGCTGAGACGAAGTAGAGACGAAGCAGAGACGAAGAACAGATGAAGCAGAGACGAAGCTGAGACGAAGTAGAGACGAAGCAGAGACGAAGAACAGATG
>JAGFBZ010002053.1:40000-51149 GCA_018398805.1 Hirundichthys speculiger
GACTCAGATGTTTCGTCTCAGACTCAGATGTTAGCGGTCGTTCAGACTCAGATGTTAGCGGTCGTTCAGACTCAGATGTTAGCGGTCGTTCAGACTCAGATGTTAGCGGTCGTTCAGACTCAGATGTTAGCGGTCGTTCAGACTCAGATGTTAGCGGTCGTTCAGACTCAGATGTTAGCGGTCGTTTCAGACTCAGATGTTAGCGGTCGTTCAGATTCAGATGTTAGCGGTCGTTCAGACTCAGATGTTAGTGGTCGTTCAGACTCAGATGTTAGCGGTCGTTCAGACTCAGATGTAAGCGGTCGTTCAGACTCAGATGTTAGCGGTCTTTCAGACTCAGATGCTAGCGGTCGTTCAGACTCAGATGTTAGCGGTCGTTCAGACTCAGATGTTAGCGGTCGTTCAGACTCAGATGTTAGCGGTCGTTCAGACTCAGATGTTAGCGGTCGTTCAGACTCAGATGCTAGCGGTCGTTCAGACTCAGATGCTAGCGGTCGTTCAGACTCAGATGCTAGCGGTCGTTCAGACTCAGATGCTAGCGGTCGTTCAGACTCAGATGTTAGCGGTCGTTCAGACTCAGATGTTAGCGGTCGTTCAGACTCAGATGTTAGCGTCGTCGCAGACTCAGATGTAGCGGTCGTTCAGACTCAGATGTTAGCGGTCGTTCAGACTCAGATTGCTCAGATCAATTAGCTCAGACTCAGATGTTAGCGGTCGTTCAGACTCAGATGCTAGCGGTCGTTCAGACTCAGATGCTCGTTCAGACTCGATGTTAGCGGTTCAGACTCAGATGGTCGTTCAGATCAGGAGTTCGGTCGTTCAGACTCAGATGTTAGCGGTCGTTCAGAGTCAGATAGCGGTTAGCAAGTCAAGAGCGGTGTTTCAGACTCAGATGTTTGCGTCGTTCAGACTCAGATGTTAGCGGTCGTTCAGACTCAGAGTTATCGCGTCAGACTCAGATGCTATTCAATCAGTCGTTAGATGGGTCGTTCAGACTCAGATGTTAGCGGTCGTTCAGACTCAGATGCTAGCGGTCGTTCAGACTCAGATGCTAGCGGTGTTCAGATTTAGATGTTAGCGGTCGTTCAGACTCAGATGCTAGCGGCCATTCAGACTCAGATGTTAGCGGTCGTTCAGACTCAGATGCTAGCGGTCGTTCAGACTCAGATGCTAGCGGTCGTTCAGACTCAGATGCTAGCGGTCGTTCTGCTTTTGGGTCGTTAGCGGATCTCACATCTGCTTCCCTTCAGCCACACATTAACAGAAACCCGCCGTCGGATCGTTTTATATCAAATGAATTCAAATCCTTTAAAGGCTTAGAGTGACGTATATTCTCCTCAAGAGGTTCATTTCAGAAACATCTAATATTTAATAGTGAAAGCATTTCCACCGATAATGCTAAGGGAACTCCAGAGATTGGGACTGAACAGCTGTGTAGCCTGAAGAAAACCGCTAATCAGTGAGGCTAACTGGAAAAAAAATGCTTCAATCTGCTAACGAGCATAAAGATTGGACTCTGGATCAATGGAAGAAGGTCATGTGGTCTGACGAGTCCAGATTGACCCGGTTCCAGAGTGATGAGAGCATCCAGGTCAGAAGAGATGCTCCCATCATGCCTAGCGCCTACTGTACCAGCCTGTGGGGGCAGTGTTCTGATCTGGGGTTGCTGCAGTTGGTCAGGTCCAAGTTCTGGTCCAGTCAGGAACCAGAACCAGGAGGAGCTCTGAAATCTGCGTAGCTCCTCCTGGTTCCGGTCCAGACAGGAACCAGAAACAGGAGGAGCTGTGACGTCTGCGTAGCTTCTCCTGGTTCTGATCCAGTCAGGAACCAGAACCAGGAGGAGCTCTGAAATACGCGTAGCTCCTCCTGGTCCTGGTCCAGTCAGGAACCAGAACCAGGAGGAGCTCTTAAATCTGGGTAGCTCCTCCTGGTCCTGGTCCAGACAGGAACCAGAACCAGGAGGAGCTCTGATGTCTGCGTAGCTCCTCCTGGTTCTGGTCCAGACAGGAACCAGAACCAGGAGGAAGCTGCTTCATCAGACGGTTCAGACTCTTTTATGTGACTGGTGGGAGATGATGAGGACAGAAGAAGAAGGAGAATGAGAGGTGGATGAAAGAAGAACAAGAAGAGAGGGAAGGAAAGATGAAGAAGGAGACGGAGGGAAAAAGAAATAATGAGGAAAGAAGAAATAAAAGGGTGAAAAGGAGAGGAGATAAGGACGGAAGAGGAAGACAGAGGGAAGAGGAGGGAAGGAAAAAGATGCGTGAGAGGAAAGAAAAAGAAAAGGAGGGAGGAGATGAGGAGTGAGGAGGTGAGGGAGCTCGGACCTCTGACTGCGATGGTCCTGGTGTCCTGCAGGATGCTGCTGGACGCAGACACCTGGACGGTGATGGAGAAGGACCCTTCAGAGGTGAAGGTGTAGGAGACGCTGCCGTCCAACGTGACCACCGGCTGCAGACATGAAGGGAGAAACCAGGGTGAAGGTCCGAAACCGGTCCGGCCAGACTGGACCTCTCACTTCCTGGACTGGACTGGACCCTGTCCAGTTAGGGTTAACGTCCCCCAGTTTCACCGACTGAACCCCAGAGACACAGACTGAAGCAGGTGAGATGGTCAGAACCTGAGTTGGCGGTCCAGTTACCTCAGAGTTGTTGCCCAGCCACCAGAAGTAGGTGACGGTCCGGGTCTGGCTCGGTAGGACCACGGCGCTGATGTTCACCTCCTTGTTTCTGATGACCACGAAGGGAGCAACGAGCTGGACGTTCTCCACCGGACCTGCGAGACAAATGCCACACAGGTGAGCGACCCTGAAGAGCAAAACCTGAGAGATCCTGGTCCATCTGGGTTCAGGTCCAGAGGTCTGAGGAGGTCCAGAGTCCCCCAGAACCTCCTCCGCCTCTGGTCCTGGTTGGACGTGTCCACAGTTGGACGTGGACGAGCAGAGTCTCTTCTCATCTCTAAAGGTTTCTCAGGGGACAGACAGACCTGAACCCCTCAAATCATTTTAATGTGACAGGATGATGATGTCGTCATCAAAGACCCGCCCCCCAGAGGTGTGAAGGTGAGTCTCCATGACGACACTCTGCCAGGTTGTTTCTCTTCTTCAGCCTCCAGGTGAGCGAATGGACCGAAACACGCCTCCAGGTGGTGGAGGTGGACAGTGGATGGTAGACAGTGGACAGTGGATAGTGGACTGTAGATGGTGGACAGTGGATAGTGGACGGTAGATGGTAGATGGTGGACAGTGGATAGTGGACGGTAGATGGTGGACAGTGGATAGTGGACAGTGGATAGTGGACGGTGGATGGTGGACAGTGGACAGTGGATAGTGGATGGTAGATGGTGGACAGTGGACAGTAGATGGTGGACAGTGGACAGTGGATAGTGGACGGTAGATGGTGGACAGTGGATACTGGACAGTGGACGGTGGATGGTGGACGGTGGATGGTGGACAGTGGACAGTGGATAGTGGACGGTGGATGGTGGACAGTGGATAGTGGACAGTGGATAGTGGACGGTGGATGGTGGACAGTGGACAGTGGATAGTGGACGGTGGATGGTGGACAGTGGATATAGTGGATGTGGATGGTAGATGGTGGACAGTGGACGGTAGATGGTGGACAGTGGACAGTGGATAGTGGACGGTAGATGGTGGACAGTGGATACTGGACAGTGGACGGTGGATGGTGGACGGTGGATGGTGGACAGTGGACAGTGGATAGTGGACGGTGGATGGTGGACAGTGGATAGTGGATAGTGGACGGTAGATGGTGGACAGTGGACGGTAGATAGTGGACAGTGGATAGTGGACAGTGGATAGTGGACAGTGGACAGTGGATAGTGGACGGTGGATGGTGGACAGTGGGTGGTGGACAGTGGACAGTGGATAGTGGATAGTGGATGGTAGATGGTGGACAGTGGACGGTAGATGGTGGACAGTGGACAGTGGATAGTGGACGGTAGATGGTGGACAGTGGATAGTGGACAGTGGATAGTGGACGGTGGATGGTGGACGGTGGATGGTGGACAGTGGACAGTGGACAGTGGATAGTGGACGGTGGATGGTGGACAGTGGATAGTGGATAGTGGACGGTAGATGGTGGACAGTGGACGGTAGATAGTGGACAGTGGATAGTGGACGGTAGATGGTGGACAGTGGATAGTGGACAGTGGATAGTGGACGGTAGATGGTGGACAGTGGATAGTGGACGGTAGATGGTGGACAGTGGACGGTGGACAGTGGACAGTGGACAGTGGATGGTGGACAGTGGACAGTGGACAGTGGATGGTGGACAGTAGACAGTGGACAGTGGATAGTGAACGGTAGATGGTGGACAGTGGATAGTGGATAGTGGACAGTGAACAGTGGACAGTGGACAGTAGATGGTGGACAGTGGACAGTGGATAGTGGACTGTAGATGGTGGACAGTGGATAGTGGGTGGTGGATAGTGGACAGTGGATGGCAGATGGTGGACAGTGGACAGTGGATAGTGGACGGTAGATGGTGGACAGTGGATAGTGGACAGTGGATAGTGGACGGTGGATGGTGGACAGTGGACAGTGGATAGTGGACGGTGGATGGTGGACAGTGGATAGTGGATAGTGGATGGTAGATGGTGGACAGTGGACGGTAGATGGTGGACAGTGGACAGTGGATAGTGGACGGTAGATGGTGGACAGTGGATACTGGACAGTGGACGGTGGATGGTGGACGGTGGATGGTGGACAGTGGATAGTGGACGGTGGATGGTGGACAGTGGATAGTGGATAGTGGACAGTGGATGGAAGATGGTGAACAGTGGAGAGTGGACAGTGGATAGTGGATGGTAGATGGTGGACAGTGGACGGTGAATGGCGGACAGTGGATAGTGGACAGTGGATAGTGGATGGTAGATAGTGGACAGTGGACGGAAATGGTGGACAGTGGATAGTGGACAGTGGATGGTGGATGGTGGACCGTGGATGGTAGATGGTGGACAGTGGACGGAAGATGGTGGACAGTGGATAGTGGATGGTAGATGGTGGACAGTGGATAGTGGACAGTGGATGGTAGATGGTGGACAGTGGACGGAAGATGGTGGACAGTGGATAGTGGATGGTGGACAGTGGACAGTGGACGGAAGATGGTGGACAGTGGATAGTGGATGGTGGACAGTGGACAGTGGATGGTAGATGGTGGACAGTGGACGGAAGATGGTGGACAGTGGATAGTGGACAGTGGATGGTAGATGGTGGACAGTGGACGGTAGATGGTGGACAGTGGATAGTGGACGGTGGATGGTGGACAGTGGATAGTGGATAGTGGATGGTAGATGGTGGACAGTGGACGGTAGATGGTGTGGATAGTGGACAGTGGATAGTGGACGGTAGACGTGGATGGTGGACGGTGGATGGATGGACAGTGGATAGTGGACGGTGGATGGAGTGGACGTTGTGTGGACAGTGGACAGTGGACGTGGTGGACAGTGTGGACGTGGATAGTGGAACAGTGGATGGTGGTAGATGGTGGACAGTGGATATGGACGGTAGCTGGTGACAGGACGGGACAGTGGACATGGACAGTGGATGGTGGACAGTGGACAGTGGACAGTGGATGGTGGACAGTGGACAGTGGACAGTGGATACAGTGGACAGTGTAGACAGTTGGTGGACAGTGGATAGTGGACAGTGGACAGTGGACAGTGGACAGTGGAGTGGTGGACAGTGGACAGTGGATAGTGGATGTAGATGGTGGACAGTGGACGGTAGTGACAGTGGACAGGTGGACAGTGGACAGTGGAGATGGTGGACAGTGACAGGGATAGTGCGTATGTGGACATGGATACTGGACAGTGGACGTGATGTGGACGGTGGAGGTGGACAGTGGAGTGGACGGTGGATGGTGGATGTGGACAGTGATAGTGGATAGTGGACAGTGGATGGAAGGGTGACAGTGAGAGGGACAAGTGGATGGATGGTAGATGGTGGACAGTGGACGGTATGGCGGACAGTGGATAGTGGACAGTGGATAGTGGATGGTAGATAGTGACAGTGGACGGAAAATGGTGGACAGTGGATAGTGGACAGTGGATGTGGATGGTGGACAGTGGATGGTAGATGGTGGACAGTGGATGGTGGGCAGTGGTGGATGGTGATGGTGGACAGTGGATGTGGACAGTGGATGTGGATGGTGGTGGAAGATGGACGGTGGTGGGGTGGACAGTGGATAGGGACAGTGGATGGTAGATGGTGGACAGTGGACGGTAGATGGTGGACAGTGGATAGTGGATAGTGGACGGTGGACAGTGGACTGGGTTAGGATTAACGCTAACCAGGGTTAGCGTTAATCCTAACCCTGGTTAGCGTTTGCGTTAACACTAACACTAACCTCCTGCTCTCCTGCATTTGGGTCCTCTAAAACTATATATCTAAAACTTGACTTTACTAAGTTAAACTGACTAAACTGGAGTAATAAATCCCTTCCGGGGGGGGGACATGTGTCCTCAGAGGAAACAGCTGTATGCTTTTATTTTGAAAGGCCTACATGCGACGTGCAGGAAGAGGGTGGTGGAGTCGGAGCCCAGCGGGTTCTCTGCCAGCGCCGTCACACGGAAGATTCCAGCAGCCTTGTAGACGTGTTTGATTCCCTCCTCAGACCAGCTCAGGTTGGAGTACGACACCGCCGTCCCGTCGCCGAAGTCCAGCTGGATGTTGGTCCGCATGGAGTCGCCCTGAAACACAATCTGATTAATAATGATCCAAAAAAGACCCCAGACCCAGATGGAGTGATGAGGAGGAGGAGAGGAAGATAAACAGAGCAGATCAGAAAAACAGCAAGTTTTCATCATTCAACAGAACCGCTGAGATGAGTGACAGCTGACAGAGTCTGACAGAGTCACTATCTGGAGTTAAAGGAGGAGGGGCTAAAGAGAGACGAGAAGGAGGGAGGAGGGGCTAAAGAGAGACGAGAGGAAAGGAGGAGGGGCTAAAGAGAGACCAGAGGGAAGGAGGAGGGGCTAAAGAGAGACGAGCGGAAAGGAGGAGGGGCTAAAGACGGGGAGATAAAAGGAAAGGAGGAGGGGCTAAAGAGAGACGAGAGGAAAGGAGGAGGGGCTAAAGAGAGATGAGAGGGGAAGGAGGAGGCGCTAAAGAGAGACGAGAGGAAAGGAGGAGGGGCTAAAGAAGGAGAGGAGGACGGGAGAAGGGGCTAAGAGGACGAGAGGAAAGGAGGAGGGGCTAAAGAGAGACGAGCGGGAAGGAGGAGGGGCTAAAGACAGACCAGAGGAAAGGAGGAGGGGCTAAAGAGAGACGAGAGGGAAGGAGGAGGGGCTAAAGACGGTGAGACGAGAGGAAAGAAGGAGGGGCTAGACAGATAGATGAGAGGAAAGGAGGAGGGGCTGTAGACAGAGAAACAAGAGGAAAGGAGGAGGGGCTAAAGACAGGGAGATGAGAGGAAAGGAAAGGGGGCTAAAGACGGGGAAACGAGAGAAAAGGAGGAGGGGCTAAAGCCAGGGAGACGAGAGGAAAGGAAGAGGGGCTAAAGACGGGGCGAAGAGAGGAAAGGAGGAGGGGCTAAAGACGGGGAAACGAGAGAAAAGGAGGTGGGGCTAAAGACGGGAGACCAGAGGAAAGTGGGAGGGGCTAAAGACGGGGAGATGAGAGGAAAGGAGGAGGGGCTAAAGACAGTAGATGAGAGGAAAGGGGGAGGGTCTTAAGACGGGGAGATGAGAGGAAAGGAGGAGGGGCTAAAGACGGGGAGAGGAAAGGCGGAGGGGCTAAAGATGGTGAGACGAGAGGAAAGGAGGAGGGGCTAAAGACAGAGAGACCAGAGGAAAGGAGGAGGGGCTAAAGACGGGAGACCAGAGAAAAGAGGAGGGGGGCTAAAGACGGGAGACCGGAGGAAAGGGGGAGGGGCTGTAGACAGTTTAGACGCTGTTGTGAAGGAGCGTATCTTGACCTGGATCTTGAACTGCTGGCTGTGAGTTTCTGTCTCTATGGTTACTGAGAGTTCACCTTTTTTACCTGTTGTTGTTGCTACACGTGATATCATTGCCTCAGCTGTTGCCAGGCAACAAACCACAACCTGACATATCCATGGAGATGGCAGTGTTTTAACCACACCTCTCTCTGCTTCACTGCACAATTTCTAACAACTAACTTTAATTACTTATTTTCCTGCATATTTATCCAAAACTTATACTCCAACATAACTTCCCTTTGGATGGATAAAGTATTATTTAATTCAGTTAAGTGTGAAGACGGGCTGCAGAGATGCGATGATGCAACAGGCATCTAAATATTTTTCTCAGAATTCTTTCAACTTGTTGCTGACAACAAACTCAGGACGTTTTAAAGTTTTAAAGTTTTAAACAACTGTAGGTGTGACGGAGCCGTGGGCGGAGCTTAACTGTGGAACGGGACTGTTTCACGTCCTTCTACCTGCAGAACCGTAGTTGATCTGCAGCTCCCTTCACAGCTGTGATCATCAGAACCGCTTCATTGGGTTTTCTTGTCTGCCCGTCAGCCCGTCTGGGATTCACTCATCTGCATGAAAGAGACGCCGACCCGGTTCTGGAAATGTCAGTCTTTGTATCGAGAGTCTCTGAGGGCTGAGCGGATCCAGACACATAGTAGTCTGGACCCTGGAGGCCGGGACCTGGCTGGGACCTGATTGGGACCTGACCAGGACCTGATTGGGACCTGGCCGGGACCTGATTGATTTTGAAGAGGAACGTTGAGGTGCCGGTACCGGTCCGAGCCTCCAGGTGACTCAGAGAGCTCATGGTGTTTATTGGAGGTGATATTCAGCTGGTGTTGGTTCCTCCCAGTAACAGAGAAGCTCTGGGAGAACTGGAATGATCTGGGTTCTCCTGCTGGAGTCTGGTCCAGAGCCAGCGTCTCTTCAGCTGCTGGTCCAGTGAGTTTTAATGGTTCTGAAGTGGGCGGAGTCTTTGACCTCAGGTAGACGCTGGTTTCCTTCTGGTCTAGATGTTTAGTAGTAATGAAGATGAAGATGAGGCTTTTCCTGACTTGACGTATTTCCTCCAGTAATCACCATGAAGACAAGTGGCCCACATCATGATGTTTCCTTCGCCGTGCTTCATGTTCTCATGTTGGTTTTTACTCCAGAAACAGCTGAGTGTTTCCTCCTCAAACATCCAATCCACTAAATGTCTTCCCAGGTTACCGAGGAGCTCGTTGGGAGACTCTGTCCTCCTCTGTGGTCTTCAGTGGTTCCAGTTCCAGTCATGTCTCTGTCTGGATCAATAAATAAAGACAGGAAGTGTTTGTAGAGCTGATCAGCGTGACTGCTGCTGATCTGAGAGCTCAGACTTCTCACCAGAGCACCGCCGTTAATATTTCATCTCCAAACCCTCAGAGGACTAGTGTTTCTGTCGGGTCCCATCATCACGTTTGTCAGCAGGAACCTCATCGGAACTTTCTCCACGTCTTTCTACAACATTAGCTTATTAAAATGAAACCAGTGGAGAAAGATCAGTTAACCCTGAATCAGAGTCCAGTTGGTGGTCTTAAAGGTGAATCAGAGTCCAGTTGGTGGTCTAAAAGGTGAAACAGAGTCCAGTTGGTGGTTAAGGTGAAAATCCAGGTCCAGTTGGGGTTAAGGTGAAACAGAGTCCAGTTGGTGGTCTAAAGGTGAAACAGAGTCCAGTTGGTGCTTAAAGTGAAACAGAGTCCAGTTGGTGGTCTTAAAGGTGAAACAGAGTCCAGTTGGTCCAGTTGGTGGTCTTAAAGGTGAAACAGAGTCCAGTTGGTGGTCTTAAAGGTGAAACAGAGTCCAGTTGGTGGTCTTAAAGTGAAACAAAGTGAAAACAGAGTCCATTGGTGGTCTTAAAGGTGAAACCAGTCCAGTTGGTCCAGTTGGTGGTCTAAGGTGAACCGAGTCCAGTTTGGTGGTCTTAAGGTGAAACAGAGTCCAGCTGGTGGTCTTAAGGTGAAACAGAGTCAGTTGGTGGTCTTAAAGGTGAACAAGCCCAGTTGGTGGTCTTAAAGGTGAACAGAGTCCAGTTGGTGGTCTAAAGGTGAAACAGAGTCCCAGTTGGTGTCTTGGTCTCAAGGTGAAACAGAGTCCAGTTGGTGGTCTTAAAGGTGAAACAGAGTCCAGTGGTCTTAAAGGTGAAACCCCAGTTGGTGGTCTAAAAGGTGAAAGGTGAACAGAGTCCAGTTGGTGGTCTTAAAGTTGAAACAGAGTCCAGTTTGGTGGTCTATTAAGGGTGTGAAACAGAGTCATTAGTGTCAAAAGGTGGAATCAAAGGTGAATCAAGGTTGGTGGTCTAAAGGTGAAACAGAGTCAGTTGGTGGTCTTAAAGGTGAAACAGAGTCCAGTTGGTGGTCCTTAAAAGTGAACAGAGTCCAGTTGGTGGTCTAAGGTAAAACAGAAAAAATCAAGTCCATTTGGTGGTCTTAATCAGAGTCCAGTGTTGGTGGGGTGGTCTTTAAAGGTGAACAGAGTCCAGTTGGTGGTCTTACAGGTGAATCAGAGTCCAGTTGGTCTAAGGTGAATCAGAGTCCAGTGGTGTCTAAAAGGTGAATCAGAGTCCAGTTGTGGTCTTAAAGGTGAAACAGGTCAGTTGGTGTCTAAAAGGTGAATCAGAGTCCAGTTGGTGGTCTTAAAGGTGAATCATTCCATGGTGGTCTTAAAGGTGAATCAGAGTCCAGTTGGTGGTCTTAAAGGTGAAACAGAGTCCAGTTGGTGGTCTAAAAGGTGAAACAGAGTCCAGTTGGTGGTCTTACAGGGGAATAAGAGTCCAGTTTTATGATGAACCCTAACTGTCACATGACCACAGGGGTCATCATGAACCCCAACCCATCTGAGACCTGAGAAGACCATCCAGTTGTGAAGCACGGGGGTGGCAGCATCATGATGTGGGGGTGTTCAGCTGCAGGAGGGACTGGTGGACTTCACTAGATAGATGACATCATGAGGAAAGAACATCCTGGAGAAACATTGAAGCAACATCTCAGACATCAGGAAGGCGCCCCCTGGTGGCTGCAGGAGCACCTGTACAGTCTGGATGGAGGTTTGGATGCTTCCTGTTTGGTAATTAATCACTCACGGATCATCAATGATGGTGATCAGCAGTTTATCTGAACATGACTGGATGGAGTTCAGAAGAGTGAGAACCTAAAGTGATGCAGATGTTATTTTAT
>JAGFBZ010002054.1:0-195889 GCA_018398805.1 Hirundichthys speculiger
CCCAGCGTTGACCTCCACCCGTCTATATAGATGTCATCCCAGCGTTGACCTCCACCTGTCTAATAGACGTCATCCCAGCGTTGACCTCCCACCTGTCTATATAGACGTCATCCCAGCGTTGACCTCCACCTGTCTATATAGACGTCATCCCAGCGTTGACCTCCACCCGTCTATATAGACGTCATCCCAGCGTCGACCTCCACCTGTCTATATATAGACTTCATCCCAGCGTTGACCTCCACCTGTCTATATAGACGTCATCCAGCGTTGACCTCCACCTGTCTATATAGACGTCATCCCAGCGTTGACCTCCACCTGTCTATATAGATGTCATCCCAGCGTGACCTCCACCCGTCTATATAGACGTCATCCCAGCGTTGACCTCCACCCGTCTATATAGACCCGTCATCCCAGCGTTGACCTCCATATAGACGTCATCCCACGTTGACCTCCACCTGTCTATATAGACGTTCATCCCAGCGTTGACCTCCACCTGTCTATATAGACGTCATCCCAGCGTTGACCTCCACCTGTCTATATAGACGTCATCCCAGCGTTGACCTCCACCCGTCTATATAGACGTCATCCAGCGTTGACCTCCACCCGTCTATATAGACGTCATCCCAGCGTTGACCTCCACCCGTCTATATAGACGTCATCCCAGCGTTGACCTCCACCCGTCTATATGGACGTCATCCCAGCGTTGACCTCCACCCGTCTATATAGACGTCATCCCAGCGTTGACCTCCACCTGTCTATATAGACGTCATCCCAGCGTTGACCTCCACCCGTCTATATAGACGTCATCCCAGCGTTGACCTCCACCCGTCTATATAGACGTCATCCCAGCGTTGACCTCCACCCGTCTATATAGACGTCATCCCAGCGTTGACCTCCACCCGTCTATACGTTGACCTCCACCTGTCTATATAGACGTCATCCCAGCGTTGACCTCCACCCGTCTATATAGACGTCATCCCAGCGTTGACCTCCACCTGTCTATATAGACGTCATCCCAGCGTTGACCTCCACCCGTCTATATAGACGTCATCCCAGCGTTGACCTCCACCCGTCTATATAGACGTCATCCCAGCATTGACCTCCACCTGTCTATATAGACGTCATCCCAGCGTTGACCTCCACCTGTCTATATAGACGTCATCCCAGCGTTGACCTCCACCCGTCTATATAGACGTCATCCCAGCGTTGACCTCCACCCGTCTATATAGACGTCATCCCAGCGTTGACCTCCACCCGTCTATATAGACGTCATCCCAGCGTTGACCTCCACCCGTCCATCTATATAGACGTCATCCCAGCGTTGACCTCCACCCGTCTATATAGACGTCATCCAGCGTTGACCTCCACCCGTCTATATAGACGTCATCCCAGCGTTGACCTCCACCGTGACCTCCATCTATAGACGTCATCCCAGCGTTGACCTCACCCACCCGTCTATATAGACGTCATCCCAGCGTTGACCTCCACCTGTCTATATAGACGTCATCCCAGCGTTGACCTCCACCTGTCTATATAGACGTCATCCCAGCGTTGACCTCCACCTGTCTATATAGACGTCATCCCAGCGCGTTGACCTCCACCCGTCTATATAGACGTCATCCCAGCGTTGACCTCCACCTGTCTATATAGACGTCATCCCAGCGTTGACCTCCACCTGTCTATATAGACGTCATCCCAGCGTTGACCTCCACCTGTCTATATAGACGTCATCCCAGCGTTGACCTCCACCCGTCTATATAGACGTCATCCCAGCGTTGACCTCCACCCGTCTATATAGACGTCATCCCAGCGTTGACCTCCACCCGTCTATATAGACGTCATCCCAGCGTTGACCTCCACCTATAGACGTCATCCCAGCGTTGACCTCCACCCTGTCTATATAGACGTCATCCCAGCGTTGACCTCCACCTGTCTATATAGACGTCATCCAGCGTTGACCTCCACCTGTCTATATAGACGTCATCCCAGCGTTGACCTCCACCTGTCTATATAGACGTCATCCCAGCGTTGACCTCCACCCGTCTATATAGACGTCATCCCAGCGTTGACCTCCACCTGTCTATATAGACGTCATCCCAGCGTTGACCTCCACCCGTCTATATAGACGTCATCCCAGCGTTGACCTCCACCTGTCTATATAGACGTCATCCCAGCGTTGACCTCCACCTGTCTATATAGACGTCATCCCAGCGTTGACCTCCACCCGTCTCTATATAGACGTCATCCCAGCGTTGACCTCCACCCGTCTATATAGACGTCATCCCAGCGTTGACCTCCACCTGTCTATATAGACGTCATCCCCAGCGTTGACCTCCACCTGTCTATATAGACGTCATCCCAGCGTTGACCTCCACCTGTCTATATAGACGTCATCCCAGCGTTGACCTCCACCCGTCTATATAGACGTCATCCCAGCGTTGACCTCCACCTGTCTATATAGACGTCATCCAGCGTTGACCTCCACCTGTCTATATAGACGTCATCCCAGCGTTGACCTCCACCCGTCTATATAGACGTCATCCCAGCGTTGACCTCCACCCGTCTATATAGACGTCATCCCAGCGTTGACCTCCACCTGTCTATATAGACGTCATCCCAGCGTTGACCTCCACCCGTCTATATAGACGTCATCCCAGCGTTGACCTCCACCCGTCTATATAGACGTCATCCCAGCGTTGACCTCCACCCGTCTATATAGACGTCATCCCAGCGTTGACCTCCACCTGTCTATATAGACGTCATCCCAGCGTTGACCTCCACCCGTCTATATAGACGTCATCCAGCGTTGACCTCCACCCGTCTATATAGACGTCATCCCAGCGTTGACCTCCACCTGTCTATATAGACGTCATCCCAGCGTTGACCTCCACCCGTCTATATAGACGTCATCCCAGCGTTGACCTCCACCCGTCTATATAGACGTCATCCCAGCGTTGACCTCCACCGTCTATATAGACGTCATCCAGCGTTGACCTCCACCCGTCTATATAGACGTCATCCCAGCGTTGACCTCCACCTGTCTATATAGACGTCATCCCAGCGTTGACCTCCACCTGTCTATATAGACGTCATCCCAGCGTTGACCTCCACCTGTCTATAGACGTCATCCCAGCGTTGACCTCCACCCGTCTATATAGACGTCATCCCAGCGTTGACCTCCACCGTCTATATAGACGTCATCCCAGCGTTGACCTCCACCTGTCTATATAGACGTCATCCCAGCGTTGACCTCCACCTGTCTATATAGACGTCATCCCAGCGTTGACCTCCACCCGTCTATATAGACGTCATCCCCGCGTTGACCTCCACCTGTCTATATAGACGTCATCCCAGCGTTGACCTCCACCCGTCTATATAGACGTCATCCCAGCGTTGACCTCCACCTGTCTATATAGACGTCATCCCAGCGTTGACCTCCACCCGTCTATATAGACGTCATCCCAGCGTTGACCTCCACCTGTCTATATAGACGTCATCCCAGACGTCATCCCAGCGTTGACCTCCACCCGTCTATATAGACGTCATCCCAGCGTTGACCTCCACCTGTCTATATAGACGTCATCCCAGCGTTGACCTCCACCCCTGTCTATATAGACGTCATCCCAGCGTTGACCTCCACCTGTCTATATAGACGTCATCCCAGCGTTGACCTCCACCCGTCTATATAGACGTTCATCCCAGCGTTGACCTCCACCTGTCTATATAGACGTCATCCAGCGTTGACCTCCACCTGTCTATATAGACGTCATCCCAGCGTTGACCTCCACCCTCTATATAGACGTCATCCCAGCGTTGACCTCCACCTGTCTATATAGACGTCATCCCAGCGTTGACCTCCACCCGTCTATATAGACGTCATCCCAGCGTCGACCTCCACCTGTCTATATAGACGTCATCCCAGCGTTGACCTCCACCCGTCTATATAGACGTCATCACAGCGTTGACCTCCACCTGTCTATATAGACGTCATCCCAGCGTTGACCTCCACCTGTCTATATAGACGTCATCCAGCGTTGACCTCCACCTGTCTTAGACGTTCCCAGTTTGACTTGTTTTTTTACTTGCCATTTTTGCTTGATTAGAATTTAATATTGTAATTTTAGTTAATGTAGCACCTGGAGTTAACTTGCATTGTAATAACTGCTATACAAATCAAATTGAATTGAACTGAATTGAATGATGACAACTATAATGATGATGACGATGATGATGATGATGATTATTATGATGAAAAAGATGATAATGGATGATGAGGATGATGATGTGCTGGTTGACCTTGGCCCAATTCTCTGTCCACCTCCTCACCACAGTTCCCAGTTTCAGAGCAGCTCTGGTGTGTTAATCAGTCAGAGGTGCTGGTTTTGTAGCTCCACAGTTTAATCTTTAATACTCAAACTGGATAAATCCTCCATTTGGTTAATGAAGCTTCCATCAGAATAATGACGTAATTGTGTTTTCAGGTTACAGCAGTGATTCTACACATCTACATGCACCTCACTGATAAAGTGATGAGTTACAGCAGTTTCAGTCCTGAAGGTTTAAAAGTGACGTTGACCCACAGCGGGACCAGAACCACAGAGTTCTGCTCTGTTTTCTGGGTTTTATTATGAATAACTGGGGGTCTGTGAGGTTTCTCCATTGTGGGGATGCGCTGGGTCGGCTGGGAGACACGTCCACTTGTTGGACGTAGCGACCCCGCAGCGCCGGGTCTGCTGGGAGACACGTCCACTTGTTGGACGTAGCGACCCCGCAGCGCCGGGTCTGCTGGGAGACACGTCCACTTGTTGGACGTGGTGACCGTGCAGTGTTGGGTCTGCTGGGAGACACGTCCACTTGTTGGATGTGGTGACCCTGCAGTGTCGGGTCTGCCGGGAGACGTGTCCACTTGTTGGATGTGACGACCCTGCGGCGTTGGGTCTGCTGGGAGACACGTCCACTTGTTGGACGTGGACGACCCTGCAGCGTTGGGTCTGCCGGGAGACGTGTCCACTCGTTGGAAGTGGCGACTCTGCAGCGCCGGGTCTGCCAGGAGACACGTCCACTTTTTGGACGTGGTGACCGTGCAGTGTTGGGTCTGCTGGGAGACGTGTCCACTTGTTGGACGTGTCGACCCTGCAGCGCCGAGTCTGCGGGAAGACACGTCCGCTTGTTGGACGTAGCGACCCCGCAGCGCCGGGTCTGCTGGGAGACACGTCCACTTGTTGGACGTGGTGACCGTGCAGTGTTGGGGTCTGCCGGGAGACGTGTCCACTTGTTGGATGTGACGACCCTGCGGCGTTGGGTCTGCTGGGAGACACGTCCACTGTTGGACGTGACGACCCTGCAGCGTTGGGTCTGGGGGAGACGTGTCCACTCGTTGGAAGTGGCGACTCTGCAGCGCCGGGTCTGCCGGGAGACACGTCCACTTTTTGGACGTGGTGACCGTGCAGTGTTGGGTCTGCTGGGAGACGTGTCCACTTGTTGGACGTGTCGACCCTGCAGCGCCGAGTCTGCGGGAAGACACGTCCGCTTGTTGGACGTAGAGCGACCCCGCAGCGCCGGGTCTGCTGGGAGACACGTCCACTTGTTGGACGTGGTGACCGTGCAGTGTCGGGTCTGCCGGGAGACGTGTCCACTTGTTGGATGTGACGACCCTGCGGCGTTGGGTCTGCTGGGAGACACGTCCACTTGTTGGACGTGACGACCCTGCAGCGTTGGGTCTGCCGGGAGACGTGTCCACTCGTTGGAAGTGGCGACTCTGCAGCGCCGGGTCTGCCGGGAGACACGTCCACTTTTTGGACGTGGTGACCGTGCAGTGTTGGGTCTGCTGGGAGACACGTCCACTTGTTGGACGTGGCGACCCTGCAGCGCCGGGTCTGCCGGGAGACACGTCCACTTGTTGGACATGGTGACCCTGCAGCGTTGGGTCTGCTGGGAAACACGTCCACTTGTTGGACATGGTGACCCTGCAGCGTTGGGTCTGCTGGGAGACGCGTCACTTGTTGGACGTGGTGACCGTGCAGTGTTGGGTCTGCCGGGAGACGCGTCCACTTGTTGGATGTGACGACCCTGCGGCGTTGGGTCTGCTGGGAGACACGTCCACTTGTGGACGTGACGACCCTGCAGCGATGGGTCTGCCGGGAGACGTGTCCACTCGTTGGAAGTGGCGACTCTGCAGCGCCGGGTCTGCCGGGAGACACGTCCACTTTTTGGACGTGGTGACCGTGCAGTGTTGGGTCTGCTGGGAGACACGTCCACTTGTTGGACGTGGCGACCCTGCAGCGCGGGTCTGCCGGGAGACACGTCCACTTGTTGGACATGGTGACCCTGCAGCGTTGGGTCTGCTGGGAAACACGTCCACTTGTTGGACATGGTGACCCTGCAGCGTGGGGTCTGCTGGGAGACGCGTCCACTTGTTGGACGTGGTGACCGTGCAGTGTTGGGTCTGCCGGGAGACGCGTCCACTTGTTGGACGTAGCGACCCTGCAGCGCCGGGTCTGCTAGGAGACACGTCCGCTTGTTGGATGTGGCGACCCTGCGGTGTCGGGTCTGCCGGGAGACGCGTCCACTTGTTGGGACGTGTCGACCCCGCAGCGCCGGGTCTGCTGGGAGACGTGTCCACTTGTTGGACGTGGTGACTGTGCAGTGTTGGGTCTGCTGGGAGACACGTCCACTTGTTGGACGTGGCGACCCTGCAGCGCCGGGTCTGCCGGGAGACGTGTCCACTTGTTGGACGTGGCGACCCTGCAGCGCCGGGTCTGCCGGGAGACACGTCCACTTGTTGGACGTGGCGACCCTGCAGTGTTGGGTCTGCTGGGAGACGCGTCCACTTGTTGGGACGTTGACGGTGAAATGGAGTGAAAAGGTCAGCGAGTGAAGTGTGATGAGTCTCTGGAGGTCTTTAGTTTCTGTTTCTGCTGGACTAAAGCAGGTCGGCCCACATCAGATGCAGAGGTCAAGCTGATCCACGTCTCGGATGGGGGGGCCCCATCTGGGCCACACACCCTCACATTCAGGTGAGCCCGGCCCCCGTGGCGGGTCGGCCCCCTCAGACGGACCGACATCACCTCTGGCAGCTCGAGTGCTGCTTCTCTTCAGGGCTTTGCTGCTGCTCCGAGCCCCCCGCTGAGGACAATCTCCTTACGGGACAATAGCAACGGAGGATCCCCTCGGAGCACA
This sequence comes from Hirundichthys speculiger, assembly GCA_018398805.1. Lineage (NCBI taxonomy): Eukaryota > Metazoa > Chordata > Actinopteri > Beloniformes > Exocoetidae > Hirundichthys > Hirundichthys speculiger. The sequence continues at coordinate 7,180 of JAGFBZ010002054.1, forward strand.
AAGCAGCGCCGCAGCGCCGTGGACAATCCCGTCCCACCACAAAGCTGGACATTCTCTGCTGCTCAGCTTCAATTAGCTGTGCTCTGATACATCTCAATACGGCTGCAGCGCCGCTTCGGCACAATGTGACTCAAAACATCTCAGTTCAAGCTGAGCGGCTCTGAAAGCATCTGCAGATCAGCTGGCGGTGTCTCGGCACGGCTCAGTAGACCTGAAAGCAGCTCCGCCAGAGCTTCTGCTCCGTCCTCCTCCTGAAACCGGCTCGTCCTCGCCGCTGCTGAAAGATGGAGTCGTGATGTCCAGTCAAGAGTTCAGCTTGACTCGTAACGACGGGACTTTAACGCTGACTTAGCAAACTCAATGGCTGTCAGAGCCGCTAAGTGGAGAGTGTTTGCTGGATCTGGACGCCCCCCCGTCAACATTTAGCCCTGATAACGTGCGCTGCTGTTTACTGTCCTCTCTGGACTCTAAACTGAACAAGAAACACGTTAAAAGGCAACATGGGGCTCAATGGAGGCAGAAGAGTCTGTTTACCTGACCGAAGACCAGTATGTGACGGGATGAGCCTGTCACTCAGTCTATCCAGCTTTATTCGTACGGCACTCATGCGACACAAACTGTTTTACAGAACTGAAAAATAGCAACGGAAAAACCAAAAAAAATCAAAAAGCCCCCCCAACTTTGACCACCAAAACATTAAAATAAACACAATTAGACACACGAATAGACTTGTTCCAGTAATTAACAGAGCAGGATTGGAGGACGACCACCAAACTACAGGATACAAGATACAAGATTAAATAAAGACATCTACGGGAAATATATATATATATATATATATATTTCCCGTAGATGTCTTTATTTAATTTCTTTATTTACGGGAAATATATATATATATATATATATATTTCCCGTAGATGTCTTTATTTAATCTTGTATCTTGTATCCTGTAGTTTGGTGGTCGTCCTCCAATCCTGCTCTGTTAATTACTGGAACAAGTCTATTCGTGTGTCTAATTGTGTTTTATTTAATGTTTTGGTGGTCAAAGTTGGGGGGGCTTTTTGATTTTTTTTGGTTTTTCCGTTGCTATTTTTCAGTTCTGTAAAACAGTTTGTGTCGCATGAGTGCCGTACGAATAAAGCTGGATAGACTGAGTGACAGTTTCATCCCGTCACATACTGGTCTTCGGTCAGGTAAACAGACTCTTCTGCCTCCATTGAGCCCCATGTTGCCTTTTAAAGTGTTTCTTGTTCAGTTTAGAGTCCAGAGAGGACAGTAAACATCAGCGCACGTTATCAGGGCTAAATGTTGACAATAGGATAAAACAATAATAAAAACAAACAATAATAATATATATATATATATATATATATATAGATATATATATATATATATATATATATATATAGATATATATATATATATTATTGTTTGTTTTTATTATTGTTTTATCCTATTTATTGTTGTCCTTTTCTCTTTTTTATTGCTATTGTCACTGCTGTTTTAACATTGTAAATTTCCCCATTGTGGGACAAATAAAGGAATATCTTATCTTATCTTATCTTATCTTATCTTATAAGTAAATAATAAATGGAATTAGAAAAGGAAAAAAACGTATTCAGAATTAAAACAACAGAAGTATTCATATAAGTGAATGAACGGTCCTCTACCAGAGGGTCTGGGAGGCTGAGGTTCTGCAGGAAATAGATGAGATATAGATATAAATTCAATAATAATAAGAAATGAAACTAAAATATAGTTAACTCATAGATTACTAGAAAAGCACTCAGGGAGCGCAGACCTCCGCCAAGCACAACAGTTCCCCCATATAGCGATTTACAGATTGTGATAAAATACGCGTTCTGGTTCAGATCCGGATCAGATCCGGATCAGCCTTTGAAATTTGATAGAGGTTCCCATTGCTCCCCTGAGTCAAATTTCACGAGTTTAGGACAATAATTAACGACGATATTGAAAAACAAAAATTTCAGTCCCATTGACCGCAATGTTATTGAACATTTGAAAGTGATCCAAAATCCAGGATTTCACAGCCAAAACGAAATCGGTTCTTCCTTTTCACATTTTTGACAACTCCTGAAAATATCATCAAAATCCGTCCATAACTTTTTGAGTTATCTTGAACAGACAGACAGATAAACGCAGGCTAAAACCATGACCTCCTTGGCGGAGGGAATAAACTGTAAAGCTCATTGGAGGAACCTGGCGCTGTTGTCAGAATCACGTTCTTTGATTTTTCAGCACCATCCAACCCAACATCCTCAAAGACAAGCCCACAGAGATGGAGTGGACCCTTCCTTTGTTTCCTGGATCACAGATTAGCTGACAGAAAGGCCACAGGTTGTCAGGTTGGGGAACTGTCTTTCTGGGACTCCACAAGGAACTGTTCTGGCTCCACTAATGTTCACATTGAACTCAGCGGACTTTAACTACAACTCTGAGTCCTGCCACATCCAGAAATACTCTGATGACTCTGGTATTGTGGCGTGTATCAGGAATGATCAGGAATCTGAATACAGGATCTGATAAAAGCCTTCAGTGACTGGAGTCATAATAACTGGAGTCATAATAACTGCCTCATACTGAACAACTCAAAGACAAAGGGAATGATACTGGATTTCTGGAGGTCCTGGAGCATTCTGAACAATCTGGACCACCCTGAACCATCTGGACCATCCTGAACCATCTGGACCATCCTGAACTATCTGGACCATCCTGAATCATCTGGACACCTCTGAACAGTCTGGACCATCCTGAACCATCTGGACCATCCTGAACAATCTGGACCATCCTGAACCATCTGGACCATCCTGAACTATCTGGACCATCCTGAACCATCTGGACCATCCTGAACCATCAGGACCATCCTGAACAATCTGGACCATCCTGTACCATCTGGACCATCCTGAACAGTCTGGACCATCCTAAACCATCTGGACCATCCTGAACAATCTGGACATCCTGACCTGAACCATCTGGACCATCCTGAACAGTCTGGACCATCCTGAACAGTCTGGACCAACCTGGATCATCTGGACCATCCTGAACCATCTGGACCATCCTAAACCATCTGGACCATCCTGAACAATCTGGACCATCCTGAACAGTCTGGACCATCCTGTACCATCTGGACCATCCTGAACAGTCTGGACCATTCTGAACCATCTGGACCATCCTGAACCATCTGGAGCATCCTGAAGAATCTTGTCCATCCTGAACTATCTAGACTATCCTGAACCATCTGGACCATCTGGACCATCCTGAACCATCTGGACCATCCTGAACATTCTGGGCCATCCTGAACAGTCTGGACCATCCTGAACAGTCTGGACCAACCTGGATCATCTGGACCATCCTGAACCATCTGGACCATCCTCAACAGTCTGGACAATCCTGAACCATCTGGACCATGCCGAACCATCTGGACCATCCTGAACCATCAGGACCATCCTCAACAGTCTGGACAATCCTGAACAGTCTGGACCATCCTGAACCATCTGGACCATCCTGAACAGTCTGGACCATCCTGAACCATCTGGACCATCCTGAACCATCTGGACCATCCTGAACCATCTGGACCATCCTTAATAATCTGGTCCATCCTCTTTATAACACATTTGAAGATCAAAGGATGATGAGACTTTGAATTTCCCCAATGGGGGATGAATAAAGTAGATCTAATCTAATCTAATCTAATCTAATCTAATTTAAAGGCTAAACTAAAGAGATGGGTCTGGAGTTTCTGGTTAAAAGCTTCCAGCTGCTCATCTTCTGGTAGATGTTCCACAAACATAAGGAGGGTTCTCCTTATGTTCTTGGTCTATGAAGGACACTTCAACACCCCCTTTCTTCATATTCTTTTGTTTTTGATAAAACCAGGCTGAAGGTGTGCTGAGACTGCAGGCTGTTCCTTTAGGTTAACAAGAAGCATCCTGGTCCTCCGTTACCCAGAAACCTGCTTCGTCAGCTGTAGGTTCTGCTCCAGATTATAACATCTAGACTGTAGATCTGCATCTGCTCAGTCTTGGTAGGACGAACAGAATGGTGTGTAAGACTGGACGATTACGTGTCCTCCAGGATCGTAGCTCATAGCTGGTAGCTGGTAGCTGGTAGCTCATAGCTGGTAGCTCATAGCTGGTAGCTCGTAGCTGGTAGCTGGTAGCTCATAGCTGGTAGCTGGTAGCTCATAGCTCATAGCTGGTAGCTGGTAGCTCGTAGCTGGTAGCTCGTAGCTGGTAGCTCATAGCTTGTAGCTCGTAGCTGGTAGCTCATAGCTCATAGCTGGTAGCTCATAGCTCATAGCTGGTAGCTCGTAGCTGGTAGCTCGTAGCTGGTAGCTGGTAGCTCATAGCTTGTAGCTCGTATCTCGTATCTCGTAGCTCGTAGATCGTAGCACGTAGATCGTAGCACGTAGCTCTCAGTCAGCGGACTGACTGACAGACAGCTGGAGGGATTTGTTTTCTTGGGAAAGAGTTTATCGCTGCTGTATTCCAGACTGTAGCAGCTTCAACGAAGCCACTCAGTTCTGGTCTACAGACCTGAACACACCTGTGATGTCAGAGATGTTGATGGAGGAGATGGCCAGGAAGAGTGAGGAGCAGGACAAGCTAGCATTGTGGTTTTTTAGCTTCATTTGAGCCTTCCATGGTGCAAAGTTTAGTAGTAGATGATGATGTAGTCTGTTAGATGATCTGTGTTGGGATTGTAATCCAGTTTATATGATAATAAAGTTAAGAAGCAGAAAAGAGGGAGGAAACAGAGCAGAGCGCTGCAGTCATCGTTTAACTGTAAAGGTATAAAGACTAAAGGCATCTTTAGGTGTTGAAATAGATAAAGAACAATCCCAACTAACAAACTTTACAATAATAATGAATACATTTCCAGCAGACAGACATCTGAACGACGTCTGACGTCTCCAACATGAAGATGATGGAGCTCCATGGTTGACTGGAACCACGGTGATCTAGAGCTGCTGGTCCAGGAGCAAAACACCTGGGACACCTGGGAGACATTAGACACCAGAACAGCTCACAGATTGATCAATGACTTCATTAATCATTAATAAATGCATATGTACCAGACATGCTATCATGATGATCTGGATTTTTCCTTTAAATGTTTGTTGGATGATTCTTGTGGTGTTTTGACTCCTTTTCTGGATGTTTTGATTTCTTGGTTTTGAGGACTTCTTTTGCTTTTATAAAGAAAATAATGAATTGACCATTTGCTTTGAAAAGTCCAAACAATAATCTGTGTATAGTGCATCTTCCTTATATTTTTACATTTATTTCTGGGTTCTCTGAGTGTTTTAATGGAACATGGCTGCTTCCTGCTGAGCTGGAGATGACGTTAAAACACTTTTCTGTTTGACACAACTTCACAGTACAGCTGGAATGAGGAGGTTGTGGAGATGTTTTACATGCCGCCTGCATGTGCTCCGTGAGTTACTGTGAGTCATGATGACACCTACCTCTGAAAGAGCAGACAGATGATTGGACGGGAGCGCAGACCTGACTGAACCACTGAATGGCAGCTCTGAAAGGACTGGTTTCATGATGAAACAATCATCCACTGACAGCTGACGAGCCTCCATTGTGGTCCTAACCTGCAGGTCTGCTGTGATCGGTTATTATTGACGTCTCTGTGGACACAAATCTGTCCCGTGTAGAAATAAAGATGTCAGACAGAATCCCACATCCAGCTGATTCCCATCTGCTCTGTTTTCTTTCATTCCACTTTACCTCCATCTCTTTATGTGTCTGTGAAAAGGCCGAAGCTCACTGTCACAGCTCTGATTACCATGTTAATGTAATTAATTAGGATGAAACGATCGGGACAATGATGCTGATAATTAGAATGTAAATGATGAGGGTCTGAAGAAGAGGACAACTGTGGAGATGGATGGATGGATGGATGATAGAAGGATGGGAGGATGGATGAATGGATGGATGGATGATAGAAGGATGGATGGATGATAGAAGGATGGGAGGATGGATGGAGGGATGGATGGATGATAGAAGGAGGATGGATGGATGGATGGATGGATGGATGATAGAAGGATGGGTGGAAGGATGGATGGATGGATGAATGGATAAATGGATGGATGATAGAAGGATGGATGGATGGATGGATGGATGATAGAAGGATGGGTGGAAGGATGGATGGATGGATGGATGGATGGATGGATGGATTCAATTCAATTCAATTCAATTTTATTTATATAGCGTCTTTTACAATGACAACTGTCTCTAGGCGCTTTACAGAGACCCAGAGCATGACCCCCGAGCAAATATCATCAACTAAGATTATATAATTAAATCCAATCAATGATAATGGCAGGTAAAAAACTCCCACGTAGGGAGAAAAAAAAACCTTTATACCAAACAGTGGCAAGAAAAAACTCCACTTTAAGAGGAAGAAACCTTGAGCAGGACCTGGATGATAGAAGGATGGGAGGATGGATGGATGGATGGATGGATGATAGAAGGATGGGTGGATGGGTGGATGGATGGATGGATGATAGAAGGATGGGTGGATGGGTGGATGGATGGATGGATGATAGAAGGATGGGTGGATGGATAAATGGATGGATGGATGGATGATAGAAGGACGGGTGGATGGATGGATGGATAGATGGATGATGGATGGATGATAGAAGGATGGATGGATGGATGGATGGAGGGATGGGTGATGGATGGATGGATGGATGGATGGTGGATGGATGGATGGAGGGATGGATGGATGGATGGATAGGATGGATGGATGGATGGATGGATGGATGGATGGATGGATGGATGGACGGATGGATGGATGGATGATGGATGGATAGGTGGTGGATGGATGGATGGATGGATGGATGGATGATAGAAGGATGGATGGATGGGTAATAGATGAATGTATGGATGGATGGATGGTTGGATAGATGGATGGATGGATGATAGAAGGATGGATGGATGGGTGGATGGATAGATGGATAGATGGATGGATGGATGGATGGATGGATGGATGGATGGATGGATGGATGGATGGATGGATGGATGGATGGATGATAGATGGATGGATGGATGGATGGGATGGATGGATGGATGGATGATAGAAGGATGGATGGATGATGGATGGATGGATGGATAATAGATCGATGGATTGATGGATGGATGGATGGATGGTTGGATGAAGAAGAATGGATGGATAATAGATGGATGGATGGATGGATGGAGGATGACAGAAAGATGAATGGGTGGATTGATGGATGATAGAAGGATGGTTGGATGATAGATTGATGGATGGATAGATGGGTGGATGGATGGATGGATGGATGGATGATGGATGGATGGATAGATTGATAGATGGGTGGGTGGATGGATGATGATAGAAGGATGGATGGATGGATGGATGGATGGATGGATGGATGGATAGATGGATGGATAGATGGGTGGGTGGATGGATGGATGGATGGATGGATGGATGGATGGATGGATGGATGGATAGATGGGTGGATGGATGGATGGATGGATGGATGATGGATGGATAGATGGATAGATGGATAGATGGTGGATGGATGGATGGATGATAGAAGGATGGATGGATGGATGGATGGATGATAGAAGGATGGGAGGATGGATGGATGGATGGATGGATAGATGGGTGGATAGATGGATTGATGGATGATGGATGGATAGATGGATAGATGGATAGATGGTGGATGGATGGATGGATGGATGATAGAAGGATGGATAGATGATGGATGGATGGATAATAGATGGATGGATGGATGGATTGTTGGATAGATGGATGGATGGATAATAGATGGATGAATGATAGAAGGATGGATGGATGGATGGATGGATGATAGAAGGATGGATGGATGATGGATGGATGGATGGATGGTTGGATAGATGGATGGATGGATGGATGATAGAAGGATGGATGGATGGATGGATGGATGGATGGATGGATAGATGGATGGATGGGTGGATAGATGGATGGATAGAGGGATAGATGGATGGATGATGGATGGATGGATGGATGGATGATGGACAGATGGACAGATGGATAGAGAGAACTACTTGACCAAAATCAGACATTACGTCATCTTGGAAGGCAGGTTTAAACATTAATAACAGAATAGAAAACAGGCTGAAAAGGTTTAAGATATGCTAACACAATGTAGATTATTCAGCTAGACGAAAAATGAACATGAACAGAAAAGGTGTCCAGTGTTTATGTAACATAAACCGTTTTACGTAACATAAACAGTTTTACGTAACTATAGCCTAAAGAACAAACAAATGTGCCTTTATTGTAATTAATAACAAGCAATCTCATTCTACATCACTAAATCCAATGAATTCTTCGTCCTCGGTGTCACTTCTGAATAACTCGGCCAACTCCAGAGGAAGACGAAGCGGAGCTTCCTCTTCTGCCTGGCTGTCTTCAGACTCAGAACCAGTTCCAGTTCCAGTCCCAGTTCCAGTTCCAGTTCCAGTCCCAGTACCAGTCCCAGTTCCAGTTCCAGTTCCAGTTCTTCCAGCCTTTCTGGTTCCAGACAGGATGGTCTCAGTTGTTACTGAAGACCATCCTGTCTACAGACTCAGAACCAGTTCCAGTTCCAGTTCCATTTCCAGTCCCAGTTCCAGTTCCAGTCCCAGTTCCAGTTCCAGTTTCAGTCCCAGTCCCAGTTTCAGTCCCAGTCCCAGTTCCAGTTCCAGTTCCAGTTCCAGTTCTTCCAGCCTTTCTGGTTCCAGACAGGATGGTCTCAGTTGTTACTGAAGACCATGCTGTCTTCAGACTCAGAACCAGTTCCAGTTCCAGTTCCAGTTCCAGTCCCAGTCCCAGTCCCAGTTCCAGTTCCAGTTCCAGTTCCAGTTCCAGTTCCAGTTCCAGTTCCAGTCCCAGTTCCAGTTCCAGTTCCAGGTCCAGTTATTCCAGTCTTTCTGGTTCCAGACAGGATGGTCTCAGTTGTTACTGAAGACCATCCTGTCTACAGACTCAGAACCAGTTCCAGTTCCAGTCCCAGTTCCAGTTCCAGTTTTTCCAGTTCCAGTTCCAGTCCCAGTTCCAGTCCCAGTTCCAGTTCCAGTTCCAGTTCCAGTTCCAGTCCCAGTTCCCAGTTCCAGTTCCAGTTCCCAGTTCCAGTTCCAGTTCCAGTCAGTCCCAGTTCCAGTTCCAGTCCCAGTTCCAGTTCCAGTTCCAGTTCCAGTTCCAGTCCCAGTTCCAGTCCCAGTTCCAGTTCCAGTTCCAGTTCCAGTTCCAGTTCCCAGTTCCAGTTCCAGTTCCAGTTCCAGTCCCAGTTCCAGTCCCAGTTCCAGTTCCAGTTCAGTTCCAGTCAGTTCCAGTTCCAGTCCAGTTCCAGTTCCAGTCCCAGTTCCAGTTCCAGTCCCAGTTCCAGTCCAGTTTCCAGTTTCCAGTTCCAGTCCCAGTTCCAGTTCCAGTCCCAGTTCCAGTTCCAGTCCCAGTTTCAGTTCCAGGTCCAGTTCTTCCAGTCTTTCTGGTTCCAGACAGGATGGTCTCAGTTGTTACTGAAGACCATCCTGTCTTCAGACTCAGAACCAGTTCCAGTCCCAGTTCCAGTTCCAGTCCCAGTTCCAGTTCCAGTTCCAGTTCCAGTTCCAGTTCCAGTCCCAGTTCCAGTTCCAGTTCTTCCAGTCTTTCTGGTTCCAGACAGGATGGTCTCAGTTGTTACTGAAGACCATCCTGTCTACAGACTCAGAACCAGTTCCAGTTCCAGTCCCAGTTCCAGTTCCAGTCCCAGTTCCAGTTTCAGTCCCAGTCCCAGTTCCAGTTCCAGTCCCAGTTCCAGTTCCAGTTCCAGTCCCAGTTGCAACCTCCCGGTTGCTGCGAACTCCTCTAGCTGTGGCCACCTAGCTTTGAGCTAGCGATGAGCTTTTTTGTTTTTTTCATCGCACTAAGACTAGCCTCCGCTTTACGCCAGTCACTAACAAGTTTTTCACTTACTCCAAACTTTCTTTCGCTGCTTGATTACTGTTTTCAGCTGCAAATTTCACGACTTGCAGCTTGTAGTCTGCAGAATATGATTTTCTTTTGGGGGTAATCTGTGTTCAGTTGTTCTAAGTTGTCTTTGTAAGCTAACGTTTACTGTTTACATTTTTAATTGTTAAGGAATAGAAGATATTGGTGAGTAAGTCTAGAGTGCCCTCTTGTGACTGAAATTGTTATTTTTTTTCATACAAAAGTCGCTCCAGAGTATAAGTCGCAGGAACAACCATCCTCTGATGCATCGGTCGGGACAAATATGACCGGTCTCTGGCGGATCTGCGGACCATCTTTGATGGATCGGTCGGGACCAGTATAACCGGTCTCTGGTGGATCTGCGGACCTTCCTGTGACGCATCGGTCGGGACCAGTATAACCGGTCTCTGGAGGATCTGCGGACCATCCTCTGATGCATCGGTCGGGACCAGTACGACCGGTCCCTGGCGGATCCATGGACCATCCTTTGATGGATCGGTCAGGACCAGTATAACTGGTCTCTGGTGGATCTGTGGAACATCCTCTGATGGATCTGTCAGGACCAGTATAACCGGTCTCTGGTGGATCTGTAGACCATCTTCTGATGGATCGGTCGGGACCAGTATAACCGGTCTCTGGTGGATCTGTGGACCATCCTCTGATGCATCGGTCGGGACCAGTATGACCGGTCTCTGAAGGATCTGCGGATCATCCTCTGACGGATCGGTCGGGACCAGTATAACAGGTCTCTGGTGGATCTGCGGACCATCCTCTGATGGATCGGTCGGGACCAGTATAACCGGTCTCTGGTGGATCTGCGGACCATCCTCTGATGGATCGGTCGGGACCAGTATAACAGGTCTCTGGTGGATCTGTGGACCATCCTCTGATGCATCGGTCGGGACCAGTACGACCGGTCCCTGGCGGATCCATGGACCATCCTTTGATGGATCGGTCAGGACCAGTATAACTGGTCTCTGGTGGATCTGTGGAACATCCTCTGATGGATCTGTCAGGACCAGTATAACCGGTCTCTGGTGGATCTGTAGACCATCTTCTGATGGATCGGTCGGGACCAGTATAACCGGACTCTGGCGGATCTGTCGACCATCTTCTGATGGATCGGTCGGGACCAGTATAACCGGTCTCTGGTGGATCTGTGGACCATCTTCTGATGGATCGGTCGGGACCAGTATAACTGGACTCTGGCGGATCTGTCGACTATCCTCTGATGCATCGGTCAGGACCAGTATGACCGGTCTCTGGTGGATCTGTGGACCATCCTCTGATGGATCGGTCGGGACCAGTATAACCGGTCTCTGGTGGATCTGTGGACCGTCCTCTGATGGATCGGTCGGGACCAGTATGACCGGTCTCTGATGGATCGGTCGGGACCAGTATAATCGGTCTCTGGCGGATCTGTGGACCATCCTCTGATGGATCGGTCGGGACCAGTATGACCGGTCTCTGATGGATCGGTCGGGACCAGTATAATCGGTCTCTGGCGGATCTGCGGACCTTCCTCTGATGGATCGGTCGGGACCAGTATGACCGGTCTCTGATGGATCGGTCGGGACCAGTATAATCGGTCTCTGGCGGATCTGCGGACCTTCCTCTGATGGATCGGTCGGGACCAGTATAACTGGTCTCTGGTGGATCTGCGGACCGTCCTCTGATGTGGGTTCGGGTGGGATGTTTGTGAATCCGTCTGCAGCAGTAACTGATCAGCTCTGACAGGAAGTGGTGTCACCGGTAACGGAGTCCTGCTTCATCAGTGGACGCCGTCTCTTGTCAGCCGTCATCTCTTTGTCTTCGTCTCTTTTGTTCGGTAAATGGACAGGTTGACCCGTCTCATCTCCAACCAGCCGCTGCCGACGGACGACTGACAGAAATGAGACAGAAATGTCGGCCTGAATTACTCAGTGGAGCCAAGAAGACGTCATTTTTCTTTCATCTGCAGCGCTGGACTGGGCTGCTGGAACGCTAACAGCTGCGTCGTATAAATGTGAATCTGTGAATTTATAACCAGAAAACTGAATCTGAACCAGCTGGACTCGTCTGATCAGGATCAATAACCAACAGAACCAGAACTAGGAAGTCAGAAATGTGTTGGTTGAGCCTGGAATAACAGTGATTAGATCAGAGACTAACCGTTTCTGTCTCTGGTCTTTAAAGTGTCTTTGGTCCACATCTGGCTCTGACTGATGGGTCCAGACCTGACCCACATCTGCTGGAGTCTTTGGTCCACATCTGGCTCTGACTGATGGGTCCAGACCTGACCCACATCTGCTGGAGTCTTTGGTCCACATCTGGCTCTGACAGGACAAGCTTAGTAAAGCGTCCAAACAAAGACAAGACAAAAGGCCACACTCTGTTCTGACTATTATTTATAATGTAATAATTAGTGATGTTATGAGTGAAGCGAAGCCCCGAAGCGCGTATCGAGAAATGAGGGGGCGTGTCCGTGAAGCGCGTATCAAGAGTCGCTTCATTTGGGGAGGAGCCAAAAGTGATGACGTCCGAAGCTTCACCGCCTGGCTGTACCACGTGACTGCTTCGGGAAGTGGTTCATTTCTTGTCTCAAGAAATGGGGTTTGACAGCTTTATAAACGCCACAGGCTCCATTCAAAATGTGGGTGTTTGTAGGCGAGTTGCAGTCAGTTCAGAGTGTGGATAGAGTTTGGATAGCTTGGATTCTAGAATCTGGATAGCGTTTATATAGTTTGTGGTAGTTCAGTATATAGTTTGTACATGATGGCACAAACATTTTTATTCTCCAAGGCTGGAGAGATTGGAAAAAAAAAAAAAAAGGAATCGGTTAAAACCAAAAACTGTGGAAATATTGCTATTTCTGAATAAATATACATAAAATAACCCCTTTAATGGTCGTCATTGTCCAAAGCATATCGAGTGTACTCCCTCCGTAGTTCCACAAACAATTTTTACTGTTCTCTGCCAGTATAAACTCTGTTGTTCCGGTAGTGCAGTGGTTAGGGCAGGTGACCTGCGTACAAGTAACAGTTTTCGTGGGTTCGACTCCCGGCTCGTCGACCCTTTTGACGCGTGTCTGCCCAGTTCTTATGATACTACTTTGGGAAACATTAAACAGAGATTACTTTCAGACAATATTTTATGCACTTGATCATTTATTTGGTCATACACATTTTGTTATTCACAGTCATTCGCAAGAGCCACGACTGATACATAAATTCAATGCATCACATCTTAAGATTCAGCTGGCTGTGATTATAAACCTGACCAGTAGGTGGTGTCATGTGCATAAGAAGCAGCAAGAAATGTACTATTTCTCGAACCATCTGGCCAATGTGTGACACTGCTTCACGGGGCTTCATCTCACCATCACTAGTAATAATATAATATTAATATAATAAAATAGAATAGAATGGGTGATTCCTTCAAATACATATGGACGTCATGGATGACGTCAAAGCGTTATGTGTTATGTTTTGCAGCTACTAAAGAGGACCAAAGCGCAGGAGATCTCAAATAAGCAAAGGTTTATTACAAAAAACACAAACGTCCAGCTGATCCAAAAACACAAAAGTCCCAATGGTCGAAAATACAAAAAGGTCCAGAATGCAAAACACAAAGATCCAAAAAACAAACAACTTAATCCAGGAGACGAGAGGGAAACATACAGAACTGCAAAACACATACTCACGACAATGGACCCGCAGAGAACAGAGGAAAATGACAGGACTTATATACACAGAGGAACAAATGAGAGGCAGGTGCAGGGAATCAGTGGTAACGAGGGGAAGGAAGCAAAGCAGAACACAATGTAGACAAGACAGACCTTCAAAGTAAAACAGGAACCACTAAAGACACGGAGAGACGCCAACTTGACACACAAAGACAGGGCTGCTATGGCCGACCCAGGACATAACATTATGATGTCATTGATGATGTCATTAAATGAACATAACCTGAACTGCATCATCACAAAACTTTGTGGCACAAGCTTTAAGACATGGTTGTCATAAAGGCCATCGTCATGGACACTGGTCTTTCTGAATGGACGTGACATCATGAGGAAGCTGTTTGACCCTCTACAGCATCAGTGACATCACGTCTTTGATTAAAGGACAAAAAGATTAAAGGAGTTTAAATACAGCTGGTCTGGTTTGTTCTGGTTCTCATTCGGGACAATTCATGTCATCCTCTGTCTTCCCAGAGCTCCGATCCTCCACCTGTCCTCCACCTGTCCTTTACCTGTCCTCACACCTGCCCTCCACCTGTTCTCCACCTGTCCTCCGCCTGTCCTCACACCTTTTCTCCACCTGTTCTCCACCTGTTCTCCACCTGTCCTTTACCTGTCCTCCACCTGTCCTCCACCTGTGCTCACACCTGTCCTCACACCTGTTCTCCACCTGTCCTTTACCTGTCCTCACACCTGTGCTCACACCTGTTCTCCACCTGTTCTCCACCTGTCCTTTACCTGTCCTCACACCTGTGCTCACACCTGTCCTCACACCTGTCCTCACACCTGTTCTCCACCTGTGTTCCACCTGTTCTCCATCTGTCCTCCACCTGTCCTCACACCTGTCCTCCACCTGTCCTTTACCTGTCCTCACACCTGTCTTCCACCTGTTCTCCCCCTCTTCTCCACCTGTCCTCCACCTGTTCTCCACCTTTCCACCAACTGTCCTTCACCTGTCCTTTACCTGTTCCCCACCTGTCCTTTACCTGTCCTCCACTTGTTCTCCACATGTCCTTTACCTTTCCTCACACCTGTCCTCCACCTCTTCTCCACCTTTCCACCAACTGTCCTCCACCTGTCCTTTACCTGTTCTCCACCTGTCCTCACACCTTTTCTCCACCTGTTCTCCACCTGTCCTCCACCTGTCCTTCACCTGTCCTCACACCTGTTCTCCACCTGTCCTTTACCTGTCCTCACACCTGTTCTCCACCTGTCCTCCACCTGTTCTCCACCTGTCCTTTACCTGTCCTCCACCTGTTCTCCACCTGTCCTTTACCTGTCCTCACACCTGTCCTCACACCTGTTCTCCACCTGTCCTCACACCTGTCCTCCACCTGTATTACTCACCCTGGGGTCCAACTCTGTCTGAACTGATGTATTTTGCCTCCTGGCTGGTTTTCAGATGTAAAATGTTTTTCGTCTGTTTTAAATTCTGTCATCCTGGATGTTGCTCTTAACTTAATCACTGTTATAAAATAGATGATCAAATTAAAGCTGAACGTTTAAAACCAGATGAGATGTTAGCGATGTTGTCTGGTTCTGGATCTACAGCCGTTAGCAGGATAGCGGTGCTGCCTGGAAGCAGCGCTTGAATATGTTTCTCCTGATTAACTATTGTCATGAAATGACCGTAAAACATCACTTGAAGTAAATCTAGTGGAGACCAGCCCCTAGGGGTCAGAAGAAGTACTGCACACATTTCCACCTTCTGGGTTTGGGATTTTGGACTGAACTTGTTCCTCCTCTGTGGTGAAACTCAGCTCATCTTCTCAGAAACGTTCATCTATTCAGAGCAGGAAGTCACAACCAGCCTCAGAGAAACAAGTTTATTATGGAACAAATGTACATCCCAGTATTCACATTTACAGCTCATCATCTCTGCTTCCTGTCCTCAGCAGACGTCTCCTGCTGACGTCTCCTGCTGACGTCTCCTGCTGACGTCTCCTGCTGACGTCTCCTGCAGACGTCTCCTGCTGACGTCTCCTGCAGACGTCTCCTGCTGACGTCTCCTGCTGACGTCTCCTGCTGACGTCCTGACTGGAGATCTGACAAATGAAACCGAACCGACAGTTTCAGCTCACAGTCTGCGTCCTGGAGATCAGACTGCTGATCGGTTTACAAGACCAAACACTAACCGGAGGAGCTCCTGATCTCAGGTCACTTCGGTTTACATCGGTTCACTTCAGTTTACATCGGTTCACTTTAGTTTAAATCAGTTCACTTTAGTTCACTTCAGTTTACATCGGTTCACTTCAGTTTACATCGGTTCACTTCAGTTCACTTCAGTTTACATCGGTTCACTTCAGGTCACTTCAGTTCACTTTAGTTTACATCAGTTCACTTCAGTTCACTTCAGGTCACTTTAGTTTACATCAGTTCACTTTAGTTTAAATCAGTTAACTTCAGTTCACTTTAGTTTACATCGGTTCACTTCAGTTCATTTCAGGTCACTTTAGTTTACATCAGTTTACTTTAGTTTAAATCAGTTCACTTCAGTTCACTTCAGTTTACATCAGTTCACTTCAATTCACTTCAGTTCACTTTAGTTTAAATCAGTTAACTTCAGTTCACTTTAGTTTACATCGGTTCACTTCAATTCACTTCAGGTCACTTCAGTTTACATCGGTTCACTTCAGTTCACTTCAGTTCACTTTAGTTTACATCAGTTTACTTCAGTTCACTTCAGTTCACTTTAGTTTACATCGGTTCACTTCAATTCACTTCAGGTCACTTCAGTTTACATCGGTTCACTTCAATTCACTTCAGGTCACTTCAGTTTACATCAGTTCACTTCAGTTCACTTCAGGTCACTTCAGTTTACATCAGTTCACTTTAGTTCACTTCAGTTTACTTTAGTTTACATCGGTTCACTTCAATTCACTTCAGGTCACTTCAGTTTACATCGGTTCACTTCAATTCACTTCAGGTCACTTCAGTTTACATCGGTTCACTTCAATTCACTTCAGGTCACTTCAGTTTACATCGGTTCACTTCAGTTCACTTCAGTTCACTTTAGTTTACGTCAAATCACTTCAGTTCACTTCAGTTCACTTTAGTTCAATTCATTTCAGTCCACATCATTTCACTCCACTTCAGTCCACATCAGTTCACTTCACTCCACTTCAGTCCACTTCAGTCCACATCAGTCCACATCAGTCCACTTCACTTCATTTCACTTTACTTCAGTCCACTTCAGTCCACATCAGTCCACATCAGTCCACTTCAGTCCACTTCACTCCACTTCAGTCCACATCAGTCTACATCAGTTCACTTCATTTCACTTCACTTCAGTCCACTTCAGTCCACATCAGTTCACTTCACTTCACTTCAGTCCACTTCAGTCCACATCAGTCCACTTCAGTCCACATCAGTCCACATCAGTCCACATTCAGTCCACTTCAGTCCACTTCACTCATCACTTCATCAGTCCACATCAGTCTACATCAGTTCACTTCATTTCACTTCACTTCAGTCCACTTCAGTCCACATCAGTCCACATCAGTTCACTTCAGTCCACATCAGTCCACTTCACTCCACTTCAGTCCACTTCAGTCCACACCAGTTCACTTCCACATCGGTCTACAGCTCACTGAAACCAGTCCCATGTCTCTGATCAGGAGGGTCCTGTCAGTGACCAGACTGAGTAACCAGTGGTTACCATGGTGAGAAGCTCCTTCCAGTTCCAGCTGAACTGTTTCCAGCAGTGTTCCAGTCTGTCCGGTTTCAGGAGGACTTTTGGGTTCCTGCAGCAACATCATCTGTCCATCTGTTTAATGAGGTCCAGGCTGTGGTTGCCGGGGACCTTCCAGCTGTAGAGACTCACAGATCATACGCCTGATGCCTCCTGCAGGGAGGAGCTACATCACTGGAGGCGGGGCCAGTACTGTGAAACGTCTGCTTCAGTTCCTGGAACCTGTACGGGAACCGAGACTCCGGGAGAAATCAGACCTGGGACAGAGGGACAGACAGACAGGTTAGTGATTTTATACCAACGTGTTTGATACCAGATGCTTCAGGATCTGCAAACATCTTTACAGCTGTGAAGTTTGGATCTACAATGTTTCCTGGAAAACATCCATCCATCCATCCAGACTATCCATTTCCATTCCAGAAATGTTCCAGTTCAGTCCATCCTCAGTCCATCCATCCATCCATCCAGCCAGATCCAGCATTCATCCATCCAGAGCCAAGATCCAGAGAGCCAAGCCAGCATCCAGGGATCCATCCATCCATCCAGAAGCCATCCATCCATCCAGAATCCAGCATCCAGCCATCCATCATCCAACCATTCCATCCAGAGCCATCCATCCATCCAGGCCAGCCATCCATCCAATCATCCATCCATCCATCCATCCATCCATCCATCCATCCACCATCCATCCATCCATCCATCCATCCATCCATCCATCCATCCAATCCCATCCATCCATCCATCCATCCATCCATCCATTCCCCATCCATCCATCCATCCATCCATCCATCCATCCATCCATCCATCATCCATCCATCCATCCATCCATCCATCATCCATCCATCCCATCCATCCATCCATCCATCCATCATCCATCCATCCATCCATCCCCATCCTCATCCATCCATCCATCCATCCATCCATCCATCCATCATCCATCCATCCATGTCCATCCCCCATCCATCCATCCATCATCCCATCCATCCATCCATCCATCCATCCATCCATCCATCCATTCCATTCCATCCATCCATCCATCCATCCATCCATCCATCCATCCATCCATCCATCCATCATCCATGAGTCCATCCATCCACCCATCAGTTCGTCCATCTATTCATCCATCCATCCCTCCATCATCTTCCTCTTATCCATGATCAGGTCATGTGGCAGCATCTTCAGCAGAGCTCCAGACCTCCATCCCTCCCTCCCTCCATCCCTCCCTCCCTCCCTCCATCCCTCCATCCATCCCTCCCTCCAGCTGCCTCCACCAGCTCCTCTGAGAGACACCAAGAAGGTCTCAGACCAGCTGAGAGACATCATCTCTCCAGTGTGTCCTGGTCTTCTCCCAGTTGGACATGTGTGAAACACCTCTCAGCGAGGCGTCCAGGAGTCATCCTGACCAGATGAACCTCCTCAACTGGCCTGTCACAGAATCTAGAGGAATTATTTCATAAAAATTAAAGGTTTTTAGTTCAGTCCTGGTTCTGATTTCTGCTGAAGCTTCTTTACTGTCTGAGATGTCACCTTGATCCTGAGAACACCTGAGCTGAACAGATCTAGATGACTGAGGTCTCCAGCCTCAGTTTGCTCCAGCTTCACCGGTAATCTTTTAAAAGATTTGACAGTTAAGTCATGTTAGCGGTTTGCTGTTAGAACATTCAGTCGTTGTTGTTTTAGTTGGTTTACTTAATGTTTTAGTTTGTTCAGTTGCTGCTAACCTCAACACAACTGTGTTGCAAAGTTCTGTTTCTGCAAACGGGTTTTGTGTTGCTCCGTTTCAAGGTTCCTGTCCGTCCTGATAACCAGTTCTGGTCCAGTCTCCTATTATGCTTTTCTGAGACACCTTGACCTCCTGGTGTTGACTCCTGGTACTGCACTTCTGAAGTACACAGGTGACTTCTGTTGGCTCGTCCTGTACGTGAGCGGTGCAGGGCTGATGGAGTAAAACGTCTTTAACCCCAGGTGGAGGAGGGTCATTAGGCTCATCTGTCTAAACTCTGTTTGAGTGGCAGCAGGGTCGGGGGGGGGGGGGGGGGTTCTTTTCTAGACTACATAATTTCTGTTGAGGACAGAGCAAATGTTGTCATTCAATTCAATTCAAATTCAATTCAAAAATACTTTATTAATCCCCCAAGGGGTAATTCAAGTTTCAGGACACCAGTCTGGTATACTAGAGGAGCTGCCGGCGTCCAGCGCTCCTTTTCATGCCAGGTCCCGTGGTCCGAGTTCTAACTCCAGTTAACAGCCATTAGAACCAGTTAACAGCCGTTAAAACAGTTAACAGCCGTTAGAACCAGTATATCTCCATAATGATGACCAGTGAGATATCTCCAGGTCAGAGGAGGAAACACCGATGAACCAGACCGTCTCCTCTGGGAAGACTGAGCTCCATTTAGTCTGGCGAGCGACGGAGCCGACCGTCCCAGAGCCCGGTTCATCATGCGGACCGGACCAGGCCGTTGTCGTCTCCCCCGGCGGTGCTGGGCCCCACCAGGTCACCAGACGGCCCCTGCCAGGTCAGCTGACCCATCCGGCGTGTAGACAGCTGGACGGGGGCAGCATGCCGCCGCTGCTACGTCGGGGGCTCCCGTCCCGGCTCCGTGACGCTGCAGCCCGGATCCAGTGGCGGTGGTTGCCGCGGGTAGCAGTTCAGGGCTACTTAGCTTAGCTTTCCCGAACCGGCCTCCAGCGACACCGTCCATGTCCGCGGCGGCAGGTCTCCACCAGCCGCAAGAGGACCGATCCGCCCCCTGCAGACAGTATGTAGACATCCGACCGCAGATCACCACAAACCAGGGACAAACTGGAGCGTCCAGCGTCCAGCGTCGCAGGGACAAGTCCCTGGAGCAGCAGCGAGTAGCCTCCATGCAGGCGTCGTCCGGGCAACAACATATTTGGTCATGTGTTCTTACTGCAGTGTTCATACTGAGTTACGGTTCTCTTCAGGCTCCACTGAACTCCCTCGTTTGTTGTATGAGGTTGTGAGCTACATGAAAGGTTTCTGGAGCAGTGGAAGCCTTTGCAGATTGAAACCAGCTCTTCCAGCTGCTCCTGCTTGAGGTTTGTCTGATCTCATACGTCCGAAAGAAAAGGATGTTTGTATGACTTCTGTCGTTTTGTCGCGGCTCAGAGGGCTGAGTATGTGTCTCATGATTTTACTCTTTAGGTACCACATGCTTCTTCTTCAGCTACCAAGCGTGAAGGTGAAGCGACGCTTCTCCCTGCTCTTCCAGATATTGCCAGGACTTTGGTGCAATTTGGAAATGTAGGGACTTTTTGAAGTCTGGTGATGAGCCTTTTCCTGGGGCTGATTAGGATGAGCTTCTGAAGGTTGTCGTCTTGTTGACCTCAGCAGCGGTGTGTAGAAGTCTCCATCATGTCTTTTACCTGCCATTATCATTGATTGGATTTAATTATATAATCTTAGTTGATGATATTTGCTCGGGGGTCATGATCTGGGTCTCTGTAAAGCGCCTAGAGACAATTGTCATTGTAACAGACGCTATATAAATAAAATTGAATTGAACTGAATTGAATGTTAACAGTGGTGATTTGGTGTCTTCAGGTGATACGGATCTATTGTTTCCATCACCTCAACGCTGACGGCATCCTTCTTTAGGAATGTGGATGTCTCTGTCAGCACATCCACCAGCAGGTAAAACCTTTTGGTCAGGAGTTGACCGATCAACTGATTCCCAGTGAGGGAAAGATTGTCGTTGTCTTTTCGGTGCTGGTTGACTTGACTGGTTGAAGTTTTTCCTCCCTTCAAGGCCGACAGCTCCTCAGTGGCGAAGGCTTTGCTCTCAGTGAGATTCACTTGAACGGGTCATTGACAGACTTTTGCAGACCTGGATGATGAGCTGATGATGATTTGAAGACCCCTGCCCCAGAAGGTAGCAGAGTCTAAAGGGAAGTTTACTACATCTGTCCTAATGCAGCCAGATTCCACAGATCAGGCCCGTAGCACTGCGGTTGGGGAAGGGGTGGTGTCACCCCTCCAGATGGAGGATCTAACTAACTAACTAACTCCTCTGCTTCTTTCTGTTATTGACTAACTGCCTGCTGAACAGCCTCCATTGCTCAACACGCTTCGAAGCCTCGGCACGCCTCGTGACATCACTACATTCTGCTCCTTTCTTGATCAATGGGTTCGATCAATCATTTCACCCTCTGAGAGTAAAATCTGCAACCAGAAACTCTGCAACCAAACTTTGAAGAAACCCAGATTCTGCCTTCAACCTGCTGCATTTCGTGTCCAGTCTTTCTTTAAACTCAACCCTCTGAAGTGGAGAAGGAAGCCGATCTTTCACTGCAGGAACACCTGTTCAGGTGAGACAGGAGGGAGATAACGTTATACCTGTTGATGACGCTGAAGAGGACGCCATCGGCTGGCCGCTGATATGAGGCTGCATGTGTGGAGGCGTGTAGGTCTCGTAGGTCCGGTTGTTGACGGTGGGGCTGGTGGGCAGCATGCAGGAGTAGGAGGTCTGGTTGGAGGCCTGAAACAGAAGCTAATCAGATTAGTCCTCCAACAACTGGGCAGAGCTGACGTGAGGCTTCGGTGCTGCACCAATCATCTCTGAAGGAAAACTCTCACCTGCATGGGCAGGCTGGCAGCCATGCTGAAGCTGGGAACAGCTGGGAGGCTGTAGCTGCTGGACAGAACCGGATCGGACCGGCCGAGCACTGACCCTGAAGGAAAGGACACTGGAGACAGAGAGAACCAGGGATGGTTTCAAAGAGGAGTAGATGCTAACTGATGCTAACTGATGCTAACTGATGCTAACTGATGCTAACTGATGCTAACTGCAGCCACTGAGCTCTTTCTGGACTTCTGAGCTGTGAACAAAGACCTAACAGAGCAGAATCAGTCGTATTTCAAGGAAAATGTTGCTTGTTGTGCTGTTAACTGCACTTGGGACAACTGAGACCGGTCCTAGGTTGTTCTGGAAGGTCCTGGTCCATTCTGGAAGGATATGAGGATGAAGGTGATCAAATCCATCCATTTAACTTAGCTTAGCATATGCTAACCCATGATGCTAAGCATAAACTGTATAAGGATGACTGGACTAACCCTCTGTGATGTCACACATTTCTACCGAGTGATTCTGAAGTTTCCTTGTGCTGCGCAGCACCGTGATGTAAAAGGTTCTCAGTCCTGGAGGCTGACTGGATCACACCCACCTTCACCATTTGTGTTAGTGTGCACGGTAACTGACTTTCTAAGTTAAAGTTGATAAAGTTCTGAAATAAAATGAAAGTAGCAACATAATATTTGTAAATGTAACAATGTTGCAGTCCTGGTGGGTACCTGGCGTCGCCGGTGGGGGCAGAGGTTGGTAAGCGCTGCTGCTGAAGCTGCTGCTGATGGGAACATGGCTGGAAGAGCTGGACACGTGGCGCCGTTGGTTCCTCAGCTTCTCCTCCCTCCTCCACTTGGCCCGTCTGTTGGAGAACCAAACCTGGAAACAAGAAGACAACGCAGGTGATAAAGTGAAGGGGTGGATCAGCGCTGACATGAAACCTGGGAGGTCCAGGAGAGAGAGGGTAGACTAGCCTAGGCTAGCAGAAGTAACTTTCTCAGAACCATCTACTGCTTCTTCTGTTGGCTTTTTGGAGGGTAATGATGAGTCCCAGGTTCAGATCTGGTCCCAGGTTCAGATCTGGGCTCTGATCTTCTGATCCGTTCTTCAGTGGATGTGTCAGGATCTTTATTCTAATGAAGACTTCAACCTCATTTTACTGCCACGTCTCCTGAGGAAAGTGATGCGATGGTTCTGGAGAGAAGAGCTACTCTGATAACTGAACTTCAGATTTAGGGGCACTCTTGTTCCTGTCCTGGTCCTGGAGCTCTGGAACAGGTCTTGACCCTCACATGGATATCAGAGTATCAGGAGTTTGTCTAACCAGTTTAAATCAGTGTGTGGACCAGTGTGACCCAGGAGGAGGAGGAGCTGATCCAGGAGGAGGACAGAGGAGAGCCTCTGCTCCTCTACATGGAGCCAGCTACATGGATCTCTGCCTCCCTGGGGAGGTGTTCTGTTGAACCAGAGGCATCTCCATGACACTCCAGTAAGATTATTTCTTTCAACTGGTGTAAGAACACCTTGATGTCCTTTCAGAAGAGATGGAGCAGATGGAGATGATGGTTGGAAGAGAGAAGTCTTGAGTTCTCTCAACCTGAACCTGAATGATGGATGGATGATGGGTGGATGGATGCTGGATGAATGATGAGGAATGATGGATGGATGCTAGATGAATGATGATGAATGATGAGGAATGATGGACGGATGATGGATGATGGATGGATGCTGGGTGGATGATGGATGAATGATGGATGGATGATGGATGGATGCTGGATGATGGATGAATGATGGATGGATGATGGATGGATGCTGGATGATGGATGGATGATGGATGGATGATGGATGGATGCTGGATGGATGCTGGATGGATGATGGATGGATGATGGATGGATGATGGATGGATGCTAGATGGATGCTGGATGGATGCTGGATGGATGATGGATGGATGCTGGATGGATGATGGATGGATGCTGGATGGATGATGGATGGATGATGGATGGATGCTGGATGGATGATGGATGGATGGATGCTGGATGGATGATGGATGGATGATGGATGGATGCCTAGACATCAGCAGCCACTATCTTCTTATTTGGGTTTCTGAGGGACTTTTTCTTGTCATCAACTCTGTCTTTGTCCTCTGTACAGGACATAGTCCCTCCTCTCTCCTCATGTCACCTCCTTTCCTTCTCTAATGAATGGAGGTGCTCTGCTAGCTGTTAGCTGCTCTGCTAGCTGTTAGCTGCTCTGCTAGCTGCCTGCTTGCAGAGCAGCTCCTTTCCTTGTCTTATGAATGGAGGTGCTCTGCTAGCTGTTAGCTGCTCTGCTAGCTGCCTGCTAGCAGAGCAGCTCCTTTCCTTCTCTAATGAATGGAGCTGCTCTGCTAGCTGTTAGCTGCTCTGCTAGCTGCCTGCTAGCAGAGCAGCTCCTTTCCTTGTCTTATGAATGGAGGTGCTCTGCTAGCTGCTAGCTGCTCTGCTAGCTGCTAGCTGCTCTGCTAGCTGCCTGCAGCCTCAGGTGGGTCAGGTAGTCCACTTCCCTCCAGAAGGATGCAGTAAAGGAGCATCCAGGTTGTTGGCTGTGTGTCCTGCTGGATGAACCTGAGCAGCTCCTCCTCCACCTCCTTACTGGTTCCCAGTCAGAGACTGACTGAGGTCGGCGCTGCCCTCGTTGTTCTGTGTCCTTGTCTGGACCTCCCTCCTAGTTTATGCTAAACGGTTCAGGGTTCTCATGTTGGATCGGAGGAAGAACAGCAGGTCGTCTTCATCATCAGGTCTGCTCCAGACCTTCCTTCCCTGCTGGATCACTCTGACATCATTTCTGCAGCTCACCTGTATTCTGGCCTCAGGAAGGTCGATTTTGTTGGCGAGACGTTCGCGGGCAAAGACATCTGGATAGTGAGTCCTTTCAAACTCTGGAAGAGAAGAAGGAAAACACTGATTTGTTATCATCTTCAGCCACGTGATGCTCACCTGACTTTACCTGTGGAACTAAATCAGACTGAACGTCTCCAGTTTCAGCTCAGTCAGGATCACAGTTCAACACCAGAATAAAGTCAGAGTCTCCATCATCTCCTCAGTATCTGCTATCGTCGTCTCTCCGTCCAGAACACCACGGTACCGGTACCTTTCTCTAGAGCCTCGATCTGGTCCTGAGTGAAGGAGGTTCTGTTCCTCTGCAGCTTCCTCTTCAGCTGCAGCCTCATCTGGGTTTCCTCCGGGTCGGTACCGTTGGAGCTCACTGAGATGGAGTTCTCACCGCCATCCGCCTGAGGACACTCTGAAGGAAGGGAGGAGACAGGAGAGAGGAGACAGGAGACAAAGAGAAGTTCTGTGACTTATTATGATCCACTGTTTCCATCTATCGATTATAAAGATGAAAACAAGAAAGACGTGGATATTATTGATTCTAGATTGGAGAGGGATGAGACATTTCACAGCTAGAACTGCTTTTAAAACGACCAAGATAACAGTTACAACAAATGCATTTAAAAAAAAGAAGAGGTTGAAAGACTTTAGCAGTCAGGCTGTTCAAGAAAACCAATGCTGTTACAGTGATCCCTCACCACTTCACGGTTTGAGTCCCGTGGTTTTAGTTATTCGCGGATTTGTTTCAGAAATATATAATATAATTTAAAACATTTTTAAAAATCGCGGAAAAAATCACAGGATGTTGTGCGCGTTCTCTCACAGTGAAGAAATGCTGTGAGCCAGCCTGGCCCCTTTAAGAAGGTGGCCTTATGGGTAATGGTGTGGCCTTATGGGTAAAAGTGTAGTGAGCATCAACAGCAGCCCAGCGTGTATAGATTTATATTCTCTGTTAACCGACAGGAGCCCAACAATACAACCTGTGTGATGTAACAAGTTCCTGCAGTGCCAGAATAAAGTTCCCGTTCCATACAGAGAAAACCAGACTTTTTCTTTTGCTGTTGTTAGCGTGTTAGCCGCTAATTACGAGCCAAAAATAGCACAATACCAGCGGTTTGTTTACTACGGTTCAGAGACCAGAGGCTGTGAAGGAAACAGAAAGACCACAGTTGAGCCTTTGTCTTGTTTCACTACTTTTTTGTGGTTTTTAATTATTAATTATTAATTATTTAATTATTATTATTTTAAACACATTATTGCGGCTCGGTGGGGGGGGCGCTCCGGCTCCAGATCGCTGATTTTGATTGTCGCGGTGGGGCGCCGGGCCCCATTAACCGCGAAAACTAAGGGATCACTGTACTGAATAAATTCATATGATACCAGCAATGCAATTAAAATATTAAATAAATAAAATTAGAGGCAAAAAAAACTGAGGAAAGAAGAGCAGCACCTTCTGTTATCAGATTAGTTTGTCTAAGGAGCGTTAAAACAAAATACAATAAATACACATTTAGAGCTGTGAAAAAGTATTTCACTCCTTGTTTTTGCTTTTTTTGTTACATGTATTTCAGATCATCAAACTAAATTTAATATCAGTCAAAGATCACCTGAGTAAGTAGAAAAAGCAGTTTTTAAAGCAGGACTTTCCTGGTTCAGCTCTAGAGGTTTTTGAAGAGGAACCGGGGTGTTTTTACTTTTCACTGCTTCTTCCCGTTCATTACTCTCAGGGGTCTGGTCTCTGAAAAGTGACTAGAGACATTTCTAAAACCCTTCATCTTTCTTAAATAAATCGGAGCTGCAGGGATGTGACGCCTCTGAGCAGACGGGACCTTGACTCCAGCTCCCGGCGGTGCTGCTGTTTTTCATGGTGTGAGCCTAATTATTCATTATCCCCAACAGACAGGCTGAACAACAGAATGAAGCCACTGCTCAGAGTCAGAGTCAGTCAGGCGGAAACCAGCGCTGATGAGAGCAGACGGGCCTCCGCCCAACACACATGCACAAACGCACACGCATGAACATGTCGCGGGCCGATGGGGAGGCGGCTTTGTTTCAGAGTCGTGGTCCCACGGTGATGAGGGAGGAGCCCACGAGCCACATGGAAAACACCTCCGTCCACCACCAGAACCAGTCTGGATACAGATGTGCTTCATCCTCCGTGGTGTTCTTGACTGTTTAAACATTATAACCTGGAATTTAAATTCATTCATGGGGTTTGATTTAAGAACGAAACCTTGGAAAGCTTGAAAGGTTTTGAGTGGAGAGGGCAGGTCCAGCTGCAGGTCCAGCTGTAGGACCAGCTGCAGGTGCAGGTGCAGGTCCAGCTGCAGGTCCAGCTGCAGGTGCAGGTACAGTGCAGGTCCAGCTGCAGGTCCAGCTGCAGGTCCAGCTGTAGGACCAGCTGCAGGTCCAGCTGCAGGTCCAGCTGCAGGTGCAGCTGCAGGTCCAGCTGTAGGTCCAGCTGCAGGTGCAGCTGCAGGTCCAGCTGCAGGTGCAGGTGCAGCTGCAGGTCCAACTGCAGGTCCAACTGCAGGTGCAACTGCAGGTCCAGCTGCAGGTGCAACAAAGCAAGACTGCATGGACCAGATCTGTCTGGACTACCAATGAGTCACATCTGAGACCCCAGCCACAACAAAGACCAGGTCTACCACACCAGACTAGATCCCAGGTACAACAAAGACCAGGTCTACCACACCAGACTAGACCAAACTGTGAGTTGGAGTTGTGGGACGACAGTAACATTCCGACCCAACAGTGCTGCTTCTTTCTGGCGTACATATAACGACTAACCAACGTTCACTTGGAGTTGTATAAACTCTGACGTATGTCTCCCAGAGGATTGTGGAGAGGGAGGATAGAGTCGTAACGGTAGTTAGATGGTTGTCCTACCGGAACCGGTGACGGTCGTCCCAGTGTACCAGCCCGGCCGTCCTCCCCAGCTGGTCTGTACGTTGATCATCTTGAGTTTGTCAAACATCCCTTCAGCTCCCATGCTGCCCACCTGCTGCTTATCACTGGCCAAGTTCCTGAGCACTCGATTTATGGACGAAACCTGGAGATCATCAAAGCAGCATAACAACATTTGATGGGCGTTAAAGAGACCGAAGAGCAGAATGTAAAGCAATGTTCCCCAATCTAGGTCCTCCAGATGTTTCCTGCTCCAGCACACCTGATCCAGATGAACCCACCGCCAGCTGCTTGTCTGTTATGGACCCAGTCATTTAAATCAGGTGCATTGGAGCAGAGAAACATCTAGAACATGCAGGACAGTGGCTCCTGAGGGCTGTGATTGGGTAACATTGGTCTAAAGACATTAAACATGAGTCATATATGAACATTAATAAAAGTCAACTGTGTTGTTCCAAAAACTATGATGACGACGTCCACAGTCTCTTTATTGTTGTTTGGTTTGTTTCTATTTCTACCATCCCAAAACAAAATATTTTATTCCAAAGGGACATTTTCAACAAAGGTGAAGAGGAAAACGTGGAGCCATCCTGGCTGAGGAGTTTCTGGGAGGTTGTCCTTGATATCAGGGAGCAGCAGTGAACCTCTGATGACTTCTCTGAAGCTGTAACTTGTCTGGTTGAGCAGCTACATGATGACCGAGGAGACAAATCCACCAGAGAAGACAAGAGGACTCTTTCTGTCATCTCCTGGAGATGCAGTTTGGTAAATATTCCTGTTCAGAATCCTCCATTTTGGAGCCTGAAGGTCAGCTGACCTTCAGCTGCTACCTCAACCTCAAAGCTGACCTATACGGCCCGTCCTGCTGGTGGTGAGTCCACAGGAGGGTAAGCCCATGTGGTTGTTCAGACTAGGTCCAGCGAGACCCCATGTGTGAAGGCCCCGCCTCCAGGTGCTCACCTACCAGCCCCGCCCCCAGCCTGGCTCCAGGGTGGGGCTCAGTAACTGTTCTCCAGGTGATTACTTGTTCCATGGATCCACTCAGTCACTCTTGGTGTCCTCCTGGAAGAGCTGGAAGCTGCTGCCCCTGGAACCACATCTGGATGAGAGGACTTCAGAGGTCCTCATTCTGCAGTGACGTATGTGTTTATACAGTTATTAAACCTATAAACACTTTTCTACACCACCTACAGGAGCTGCATTAGTGACATAAGCATCTGAGTGACTGGGAAAGGAACTCTGATGGTTCTCATCCCAGGTGTCTCATCCCAGGTGTCTCATCCCAGGTGTCTCATCCAGCTGTTCAGCTCACACTTCCTATCTTGTCCTTTACATACTGAAACTCCAACAGACTGCTGGAATAGTTTCATCATATTCTGATCTGTACAGGAAAAGAATGTAAATCCTCTCCAGCCTTCTTCTGACAAATACTGTTTTAAAGAGTTTTCTCAGGCATCTGCTGGAGATCCTCCATCTGGGGATCCTCCATCTGGAGATCTTCTGTCTGGAGATCTTCTGTCTGGAGATCCTCTGTTTGGAGATCTTCTGTCTGGAGAACCTGTCTGGAGATCCTGTCTGGAGATCCTCCGTCTGGAGATCCTCTGTCTGGAGATCATCCGTCTGGAGATCCTCCATCTGGAGATCCTCTGTCTGAGATCCTCCATCTGGAGATCCTTCGTCTGGAGATCCTCCATCTGGAAAACTTCTGTCTGGAGATCTTCTGTCTGGAGATCCTCCATCTGGAGATCCTCCATCTGGAGATCCTCTGTCTGAGATACTCCATCTGGAGATCATCCGTCTGGAGATCCTCCATCTGGAAAACTTCTGTCTGGAGATCTTCTGTCTGGAGATCCTCCATCTGGAGATCCTCTGTCTGGAGATCCTCTGTTTGGAGATCTTCTGTCTGGAGAACCTGTCTGGAGATCCTGTCTGGAGATCCTCCGTCTGGAGATCCTCCATCTGGAGATCCTCTGTCTGGAGATCCTCCATCTGGAGATCCTCTGTCTGAGATACTCCATCTGGAGATCATCCGTCTGGAGATCCTCCATCTGGAAAACTTCTGTCTGGAGATCTTCTGTCTGGAGATCTTCTGTCTGGAGATCCTCCATCTGGAGATCCTCCATCTGGAGATCCTCTGTCTGAGATCCTCCATCTGGAGATCCTCCATCTGGAGATCCTCTGTCTGAGATACTCCATCTGGAGATCATCCGTCTGGAGATCCTCCATCTGGAAAACTTCTGTCTGGAGATCTTCTGTCTGGAGATCTGGAGATAAATCAAGAAGTATTTCTGGTCTTCACTGTTAAAGTTCATGGAAGAATCCTGCTCCAAAGAGGCAGAAATTCAGTTTTCATTTGTCTCCGTTGGGTTTGGAGGACAACCGTCTCAGCTGTGACGTCCTTTATCAGGTCCAGCTCAGGTGTCAACTTCAGCTCCGTGTTTTTCAGGACCACGGATCGCGGTCATGTGACCCGACGGAGCAGCTGGTAGACTCTTACGCTGGGGATGTTGTCGTTGGAGCAGACGCCCTCAGCCAGCAGCCGGTCTCTGATCTCCCAGGCGAAGATGGACGGACACTCCCTCTTGTACTGGGCGATCCTGCCCACCACCTCGGGCGTGGCCACCCGGGGTTTGCTGCCCCCTATGGCCCGAGGACGGATGGACCCGGTCTCGTAGTAGCGGCCCAGGATCTTACTGACGCAGCCGTTGGACACCTGGACACAGAGACACCGTCGTTAAGGGGAATATTCTCTGTCCAACAGTCAGACACCTGCACAGGTAGACTCCAGCTCCTCCCACTGGACAGGTGTCCTACAGAATGACCCCTGAGCAGCTGTTTCACCTGTCTGAGGTCATACAGCCATGGATTTAAACCTAAGTTCTACAAACTTGTGATCTTACGACAAAAAGCGGGATTATCTTTGGTCAATTGGTGATTTTATGACAACAATTTGCTCTTTACAACAAAAGGAAGCAATTTTATGAAATTTGCGCTTTTACAACAAAAATCTGAGTTCTGTGAAACGGGTTGTAATCTCATGATTTCACGAGAGATTTAGCAACAAAAAATGTCACAGTTAAAGCTGTAATTACACAAAAGTCCCAGTTTTTTCACACAGATTCATAATTTTATGTCAAAAAGTTGCAGTTTTGTTCCTCAGTATTTTACAACTAATAGTTGCAATTTTACAAAAACTATACTTTTGGAACAAAACAAACAGTTCTGTAAAAATTGCAATTTTATTAAATTTTGTGATTTGACAACAAGATAATTATAGAACATAAAGTTGCAGTTTTATGAAATACCATGAAAAGACATGAAGTTGTTTCTAAACGTCTCATTTTTTTTGGGTAATTCGTGATTTCATGATAAAAATTCTTGGTTTTAGGAGAGAAACTTACACAGAATTAACAAATTCATAATCTTATGTCAAAAACCTGGAATTTTGCAAAATCTGTGGTTTTATGGCAAAATGTGATTTCACAACAAAAGCCTTTGTTTTTCATTTTTCTGAAAGATGTTATTTTTTAAGTCACAGTTGTCGAGTATCTCTGTGATTGATAGAAATAAACGACTGTAATTACAAACCGTCGTACTCTGGCAAGATTTCATGACGTAATAAATTCTCTGAGCTGGAGCCCCCGCCCCTTAAATGTCTCTGCTCAACCCTGGGCCCAGTTCAGCAGGGGTTTTATTCAGGTGAGCACACCTGTGGGCCGTCCACCACCGTACCTGCAGGATCCTGGAGATGTCACACGGTCGGGCTCCACTGTGGGCCAATTCCACAATCTTCTGCCTGGTGGAGTCCGGTAAAGGTCTGCCGTTCACGAAGACGCCTCCCAGCTGGTTCACGCCGCTGTGACCTGGACATTCACACAGAGGGACGTCTGGTCAGACAACCACGACAGGTGCACTGACGAACAACCACGACAGGTGCACCGGTCATACAACCACGACAGGTGCACTGATCGTACAACCACGACAGGTGCACCGATCGTACAACCACGACAGGTGCACCGATCGTACAACCACGACAGGTGCACCGATCGTACAACCACGACAGGTGCACTGGTCATACAACCACGACAGGTGCACTGGTCATACAACCATGGCAGGTGCACCGGTCATACAACCATGACAGGTGCACCGATCATACAACCATGACAGGTGCACTGATCGTACAACCATGACAGGTGCACCGGTCATACAACCATGGCAGGTGCACCGGTCATACAACCACAACAGGTGCACTGATCATACAACCATGGCAGGTGCACCGGTCATACAACCATGACAGGTGCACCGATCATACAACCATGACAGGTGCACTGATCGTACAACCATGACAGGTGCACTGGTCATACAACCATGACAGGTGCACTGGTCATACAACCATGACAGGTGCACCGGTCATACAACCATGGCAGGTGCACCGGTCATACAACCATGACAGGTGCACTGATCATACAACCATGGACAGGTGCACTGGTGCATACAACCATGACAGGTGCACTGGTCATTACAACCATGACAGGTGCACCGGTCATACAACCATGACAGGTGCACCGGTCATACAACCATGACAGGTGCACTGGTCATACAACCATGACAGGTGCACCGATCATACAACCATGACAGGTGCACCGATCATACAACCATGACAGGTGCACCGGTCATACAACCATGACAGATGCACTGATCATACAACCACGACAGGTGCACTGGTCATACAACCACGACAGGTGCACTGGTCATACGACCATGACAGGTGCACTGATCGTACAACCACGACAGGTGCACCGGTCATACAACCACGACAGGTGCACTGGTCATACAACCACGACAGGTGCACTGATCATACAACCATGACAGGTGCACTGGTCATATGACCATGACGTAAACCATATTACCAAAAGTATCTGTTCATTCCTCCAGATGATCAGAACCAGGTGTTCCAGTCACTTCCACGTCCACAGGTGTATAAATTAACCACCTGGACGTCCAGACTGTTTCTAGAAGCATCTGTGAAAGGATGGGTCTCTCTCAGGAGCTCAGTGGACTCCAGGAGGAACTGCTTGGACTCGTGACAGAAATGATGACCATCAGGTTTGTTTATAAAGCACATTTTCATGTAGAAGACAGTTCAAAGTGATCTACATAACACATTAAAAACATATAAAGAAAGAAAGAAAAACAAATAAAACGAATCATAATAAGGTGATATAAAATACATAAGTAAATCAAAATGATTAAATGCAGATTTCATGGATTTGTTCATAACAGCTAAATGCTGCTTCTCCATGTTCAGTCTGGACTCGGGTCTGGACCAGTTGACCCAAGTCCTTGGATCTAAGATCCTTCTGGGTTTATATCACAGGTTCTGTATTCTGGACCTAAACCATGGATTTGTGTGCCATCGGTAGGATTTTGTGATCTCTGGTCACCTATGACCGTTGCTAAGCGTCAAAGGTACATTTCTGGGTCAACGGCAGCTGCCTGAAACACTCGTCCCAACTCTGCTTTCATAGTTTCAGCTTAACATCTGAAGCCAACAGGAGAAAAAAACCCTGATGTTTCGTGACTCTTCTGTAGCATGAACTTTGAGACGACTCACCTGTGTCCACACACTGCGTGGCTACTGGTCCAGGTAGTCAACCTGGAAGGGTCTGAAATGATCTGAGGGGAAGGTGATTTTACTGAATCAATTGTCTATTGTCTGTTAATGGTTCTGAGGGGGGAAAGCTGGAGATTTATAAACCTCTTAACTGGATGTAATCAATCATGAGGCCGGTCAACACACACACATACACACACACACACACACACAAACACACACATGAACTAACAGAGTTTAAATAATGAAATGGACCAGAGTCCATCTATGCTCCATTTTACATGTGATCAATGATGAGTTCATGAATGTCTGTGTGTGTACTGTGTGTCTCTGGAACAATGGATGAATCTGGATGATTGACGGCTCTGACAGCCAATAGAATCAACAGACCGTTCACTAATAAAGAAAATACTCTCTGATAGGTCCAGATTCCAGCAGTACCAAGTCACTGTCAGCGTGAAACTGCTTCTCCACCGACCACCATCTTCTCTGGGTGGCTGAAAAGTCACCATCAATGATTTCACTGAACAGAAGTTCACCGAGGTTTGGCCTCAGCAACCAAAGACGTTGCAGAGTTCTTGGCTGTTGGTACCGGTCCACAGCCTCTAGAGACCCGTGATCTAACCGAGCTCAGTAGGACCCCTTCTTCATCCTGACCATAACCCTCGGCCTTGAGGACTGTTACCAACGTAGACGTGGTGTCCACATCTCCAGTCTGCTGCATCAACAATAGAGGTACAGATTATGGTCCGTTTGGACTCAACGTCCCCCACATGTATTTGAAATTCTGTTGGAGTTTGGTGATGGCAGGTTCTTCTGCTAGACATGTAGATTTGAGGGGAGGAGGGGGGAACCAGGGGGACGCGACGCCCCCAGGTGAGCAGAGACAGCCACCACCCCCTGCCCGCCGTCCACCCGCTGCACAACAGCGGTGACAAACGAGGGGAAGCAGCCCGCACCAGAAGGCCGCGCCAGGACGGCTGCACGGCAACCCCCACGCCGACCGTGCGCCAGCCTGCAGGAAGCCAACTCCCCGCCCACCCCCCCCCAAGACCCCCCCAAGGGGCCACACCGGGCACCCGGCCAACCAGCAGGGGCGCACCCGGGCCCACGCACAGGCGCAGGGAGGCCCCCGCCGGCGGAGGGCCCCCCAAAAACAGGGACACGCCAAGGTGGGCAGGACCTCAATCGTCGTTCGTGGCTCTGACTCGTTGTCACCTCAGTCATCGTTTATGACTCTGACTCGTTGTCACCTCAGTCGTCGTTCGTGGCTCTGACTCGTTGTCACCTCAGTCATCGTTTGTGACTCTGACTCGTTGTCGGCTCAGTCATCGTTTATGACTCTGACTCGTTGTCACCTCAGTCGTCGTTCGTGGCTCTGACTCGTTGTCACCTCAGTCGTCGTTCGTGGCTCTGACTCGTTGTCACCTCAGTCGTCGTTCGTGGCTCTGACTCGTTGTCACCTCAGTCGTCGTTCGTGGCTCTGACTCGTTGTCACCTCAGTCGTCGTTCGTGGCTCTGACTCGTTGTCACCTCAGTCGTCGTTTGTGGCTCTGACTCGTTGTCACCTCAGTCGTCGTTCGTGGCTCTGACTCGTTGTCACCTCAGTCGTTGTTCGTGGCTCTGACTCGTTGTCACCTCAGTCATCGTTTGTGGTTCTGACTCGTTGTCACCTCAGTCGTCGTTTGTTGCTCTGACTCGTTGTGACCTCAGTCGTCGTTCGTGGCTCTGACTCGTTGTCACCTCAGTCGTTGTTCGTGGCTCTGACTCGTTGTCACCTCAGTCATCGTTTGTGGCTCTGACTCGTTGTCACCTCAGTCATCGTTTGTGGCTCTGACTCGTTGTCACCTCAGTCGTCGTTCGTGGCTCTGACTCGTTGTCACCTCAGTCGTTGTTCGTGGCTCTGACTCGTTGTCACCTCAGTCATCGTTTGTGGTTCTGACTCGTTGTCACCTCAGTCATCGTTCGTGGCTCTGACTCGTTGTCACCTCAGTCGTCGTTCGTGGCTCTGACTCGTTGTCACCTCAGTCATCGTTTGTGACTCTGACTCGTTGTCACCTCAGTCATCGTTTGTGGCTCTGACTCGTTGTCACCTCAGTCATCGTTTGTGGCTCTGACTCGTTGTCACCTCAGTCGTCGTTTGTGGCTCTGACTCGTTGTCACCTCAGTCATCGTTTGTGACTCTGACTCGTTGTCACCTCAGTCGTTGTTTGTGGCTCTGACTCGTTGTCCCCTCAGTCGTCGTTCGTGGCTCTGACTCGTTGTCACCTCAGTCATCGTTTGTGACTCTGACTTGTTGTCACCTCAGTCGTCGTTCGTGACTCTGACTCGTTGTCACCTCAGTCGTCGTTCGTGGCTCTGACTCGTTGTCACCTCAGTCATCGTTCGTGGCTCTGACTCGTTGTCACCTCAGTCGTCGTTTGTGACTCTGACTCGTTGTCACCTCAGTCATCGTTCGTGGCTCTGACTCGTTGTCACCTCAGTCGTCGTTTGTGACTCTGACTCGTTGTCACCTCAGTCGTCGTTCGTGGCTCTGACTCGTTGTCACCTCAGTCATCGTTTGTGACTCTGACTCGTTGTCACCTCAGTCGTCGTTTGTGACTCTGACTCGTTGTCACCTCAGTCATCGTTCGTGGCTCTGACTCGTTGTCACCTCAGTCATCGTTTGTGGCTCTGACTCGTTGTCACCTCAGTCGTCGTTTGTGGCTCTGACTCGTTGTCACCTCAGTCATCGTTTGTGGCTCTGACTCGTTGTCACCTCAGTCATCGTTCGTGGCTCTGACTCGTTGTCACCTCAGTCATCGTTTGTGGCTCTGACTCGTTGTCACCTCAGTCATCGTTCGTGGCTCTGACTCGTTGTCACCTCAGTCATCGTTCGTGGCTCTGACTCGTTGTCACCTCAGTCATCGTTTGTGGCTCTGACTCGTTGTCACCTCAGTCGTCGTTTGTGGCTCTGACTCGTTGTCACCTCAGTTGTCGTTCGTGACTCTGACTCGTTGTCACCTCAGTCGTCGTTCGTGACTCTGACTCGTTGTCACCTCAGTCATCGTTTGTGGCTCTGACTCGTTGTCACCTCACCTCAGTCATCGTTTGTGGCTCTGACTCGTTGTCACTCAGTCTCGTTCGTGGCTCTGACTCATTGTCACCTCAGTCATCGTTCGTGGCTCTGACTCGTTGTCACCTCAGTCGTCGTTCGTGGCTCTGACTCGTTGTCACCTCAGTCATCGTTCGTGACTCTGACTCGTTGTCACCTCAGTCATCGTTCGTGGCTCTGACTCGTTGTCACCTCAGTCGTCGTTCGTGGCTCTGACTCGTTGTCACCTCAGTCGTCGTTCGTGGCTCTGACTCGTTGTCACCTCAGTCGTCGTTCGTGGCTCTGACTCGTTGTCACCTCGGTCGTCGTTCGTGGCTCTGACTCGTGAGCAGCCTATGTAGTCATTTTTAACTCTTGGTCTCAGTAGTTCCAGCACAGAAATGTTAATCACACAGTCGTTCTTGGAGGAATGTTTGTCTGCTGACACACAATTAATGAGCAGACATATGGAGTCAATATGGCTGAGTCCCCATGACACTAGTGCACACATACAACCATGAGGGGCCCCCAGGGGCCACCCAGCAGCCTGCACCTCTATTAATTACAGTGCAGGAGCACTCTGTTTTTATCATGAAAGTTGTCTCTCTGAAACCCACCTCATCCACCCGCAGACGTGATGCCTTGTCAGCATGACCTCGCCATCTGACAGCAGGAAGCCACACCTTCCTCGACAGTGCCTCACAGAGCAGAAAAAACATGATGTTCACACAAAGGAGTTCATCAGAGAAAATCTCAAAGCAACAGCAACCGGGTGGATGTTCCTTTTAGTCCCCTTATCATACAACTGAGGTTCTTGTCATCTACTTCACATACAGAAAACACCAGGTCTTTGTTGTTAGTGAATGAGAGGATCAGAGCTTATGTCCTCCGATCTCTAATCATCTCCACAGATGAATATTCACCTTCACTTCCTCCCAAAAACCTTTACTGCTCCCTTTCCACTCTGTGGAATTAGAGCTGATTAAATCCCACGATTTAAGTACAGGTGAGGTGCATTGCGGGATTGGATAGACACACCTGTACGGGAGATATATGGACCTCAGGTTCTGGTAAAAGAGTTCAGCCATGTCCCTCCCTAAGCAGCCATTAGTGTGGTGGAACTACAGGTCAACATGTTAGTTAATATCCCAGAGACGTCTATATAGACGGGTGGAGGTCAACGCTGGGATGATGTCTATATAGACAGGTGGAGGTCAACGCTGGGATGACGTCTATATAGACAGGTGGAGGTCAATGCTGGGATGACGTCTATATAGACGGGTGGAGGTCAATGCTGGGATGACGTCTATATAGACGGGTGGAGGTCAACGCTGGGATGACGTCTATATAGACGGGTGGAGGTCAACGCTGGGATGACGTCTATATAGACGGGTGGAGGTCAACGCTGGGATGACGTCTATATAGACAGGGTGGAGGTCAACGCTGGGATGACGTCTATATAGACGGGTGGAGGTCAACGCTGGGATGACGTCTATATAGACGGGTGGAGGTCAACGCTGGGATGACGTCTATATAGACGGTGGAGGTCAACGCTGGGATGACGTCTATATAGACGGGTGGAGGTCAACGCTGGGATGACGTCTATATAGACGGGTGGAGGTCAACGCTGGGATGACGTCTATAGACAGGTGGAGGTCAACGCTGGGATGACGTCTATATAGACGGGTGGAGGTCAACGCTGGGATGACGTCTATAGACGGGTGGAGGTCAACGCTGGGATGACGTCTATATAGACGGGTGGAGGTCAACGCTGGGATGACGTCTATATAGACAGGTGGAGGTCAACGCTGGGATGACGTCTATATAGACGGGTGGAGGTCAAAGCTGGGATGACGTCTATATAGACGGGTGGAGGTCAACGCTGGGATGACGTCTATATAGACGGGTGGAGGTCAACGCTGGGATGACGTCTATATAGACAGGTGGAGGTCAACGCTGGGATGACGTCTATATAGACAGGTGGAGGTCAACGCTGGGATGACGTCTATATAGACGGGTGGAGGTCAACGCTGGGATGACGTCTATATAGACGGGTGGAGGTCAACGCTGGGATGACGTCTATATAGACGGTGGAGGTCAACGCTGGGATGACGTCTATATAGACGGGTGGAGGTCAACGCTGGGATGACGTCTATATAGACGGGTGGAGGTCAACGCTGGGATGACGTCTATATAGACGGGTGGAGGTCAACGCTGGGATGACGTCTATATAGACGGGTGGAGGTCAACGCTGGGATGACGTCTATATAGACAGGTGGAGGTCAACGCTGGGATGACGTCTATATAGACGGGTGGAGGTCAACGCTGGGATGACGACGTCTATATAGACGGTGGAGGTCAACGCTGGGATGACGTCTATATAGACAGGTGGAGGTCAACGCTGGGATGACGTCTATATAGACAGGTGGAGGTCAACGCTGGGATGACGTCTATATAGACGGGTGGAGGTCAACGCTGGGATGACGTCTATATAGACAGGTGGAGGTCAACGCTGGGATGACGTCTATATAGACGGGTGGAGGTCAACGCTGGGATGACGTCTATATAGACGGGTGGAGGTCAACGCTGGGATGACGTCTATATAGACGGGTGGAGGTCAACGCTGGGATGACGTCTATATAGACGGGTGGAGGTCAACGCTGGGATGACGTCTATATAGACCGGTGGAGGTCAACGCTGGGATGACGTCTATATAGACGGGTGGAGGTCAACGCTGGGATGACGTCTATATAGACAGGTGGAGGTCAACGCTGGGATGACGTCTATATAGACAGGGTGGAGGTCAACGCTGGGATGACGTCTATATAGACAGGTGGAGGTCAACGCTGGGATGACGTCTATATAGACGGGTGGAGGTCAACGCTGGGATGACGTCTATATAGACGGGTGGAGGTCAACGCTGGGATGACGTCTATATAGACGGTGGAGGTCAACGCTGGGATGACGTCTATATAGACGGGTGGAGGTCAACGCTGGGATGACGTCTATATAGACGGGTGGAGGTCAACGCTGGGATGACGTCTATATAGACGGGTGGAGGTCAACGCTGGGATGACGTCTATATAGACAGGTGGAGGTCAACGCTGGGATGACGTCTATATAGACGGGTGGAGGTCAACGCTGGGATGACGTCTATATAGACGGGTGGAGGTCAACGCTGGGATGACGTCTATATAGACGGGTGGAGGTCAACGCTGGGATGACGTCTATATAGACAGGTGGAGGTCAACGCTGGGATGACGTCTATATAGACGGGTGGAGGTCAACGCTGGGATGACGTCTATATAGACGGTGGAGGTCAACGCTGGGATGACGTCTATATAGACGGTGGAGGTCAACGCTGGGATGACGTCTATATAGACGGGTGGAGGTCAACGCTGGGATGACGTCTATATAGACGGGTGGAGGTCAACGCTGGGATGACGTCTATATAGACAGGTGGAGGTCAACGCTGGGATGACGTCTATATAGACGGGTGGAGGTCAACGCTGGGGGATGACGTCTATATAGACAGGTGGAGGTCAACGCTGGGATGACGTCTATATAGACAGGTGGAGGTCAACGCTGGGATGACGTCTATATAGACGGGTGGAGGTCAACGCTGGGATGACGTCTATATAGACAGGTGGAGGTCAACGCTGGGATGACGTCTATATAGACGGGTGGAGGTCAACGCTGGGATGACGTCTATATAGACAGGTGGAGGTCAACGCTGGGATGACGTCTATATAGACAGGTGGAGGTCAACGCTGGGATGACGTCTATATAGACAGGTGGAGGTCAACGCTGGGATGACGTCTATATAGACAGGTGGAGGTCAACGCTGGGATGACGTCTATATAGACGGGTGGAGGTCAACGCTGGGATGACGTCTATATAGACGGGTGGGGGTCAACGCTGGGATGACGTCTATATAGACGGGTGGAGGTCAACGCTGGGATGACGTCTATATAGACAGGTGGAGGTCAACGCTGGGATGACGTCTATATAGACGGGTGGAGGTCAACGCTGGGATGACGTCTATATAGACGGGTGGAGGTCAACGCTGGGATGACGTCTATATAGACAGGTGGAGGTCAACGCTGGGATGACGTCTATATAGACAGGTGGAGGTCAACGCTGGGATGACGTCTATATAGACAGGTGGAGGTCAACGCTGGGATGACGTCTATATAGACGGGTGGAGGTCAACGCTGGGATGACGTCTATATAGACAGGTGGAGGTCAACGCTGGGATGACGTCTATATAGACAGGTGGAGGTCAACGCTGGGATGACGTCTATATAGACGGGTGGAGGTCAACGCTGGGATGACGTCTATATAGACGGTGGAGGTCAACGCTGGGATGACAGACGGGTGGAGGTCAACGCTGGGATGACGTCTATATAGACAGGTGGAGGTCAACGCTGGGATGACGTCTATATAGACAGGTGGAGGTCAACGCTGGGATGACGTCTATATAGACGGTGGAGGCAACGCTGGGATGACGTAGGTCAACGCTGGGGGGATGACGTCTATATAGACATGGTGGAGGTCAACGCTGGGATGATGACGTCTATATAGACGGGTGGAGGTCAACGCTGGGATGACGTCTATATAGACGGGTGGAGGTCAACGCTGGGATGACGTCTATATAGACGGGTGGAGGTCAACGCTGGGATGACGTCTATATAGACGGGTGGAGGTCAACGCTGGGATGACGTCTATATAGACAGGTGGAGGTCAACGCTGGGATGACGTCTATATAGACAGGTGGAGGTCAACGCTGGGATGACGTCTATATAGACGGGTGGAGGTCAACGCTGGGATGACGTCTATATAGACGGGTGGAGGTCAACTGGGATGACGTCTATATAGGGTGGAGGTCAACGCTGGGATACGTCTATATAGACAGGTGGAGGTCAACGCTGGGATGACGTCTATATAGACGGGTGGAGGTCAACGCTGGGATGACGTCTATATAGACGGGTGGAGGTCAATGCTGGGATGACGTCTATATAGACGGTCAACGATATAGACGGTGGAGGTCAACGCTGGGATGACGTCTATATAGACGGGTGGAGGTCAACGCTGGGATGACGTCTATATAGACGGGTGGAGGTCAATGCTGGGATGACGTCTATATAGACGGGTGGAGGTCAACGCTGGGATGACGTCTATATAGACGGGTGGAGGTCAACGCTGGGACGACGTCTATATAGACGGGTGGAGGTTAACCTTAACCCACCTGCAGACTCAGAGACATCAACATGAAGACAGCGGTTTGTGAAGGTGACTCACTGTTGTGCATGATGGAGGCCACGCTGCTCTCCCAGCTGTTCTGCGTCCTGTAGTCTGAACACAAACAGAAAACAGACAGGTGAGTATCAGACAGGCAACGATGATGTCATTCTGCGGTAAATGAAGCCACGCTGATAACACGGCAGCATTTCAACAAAAAACTTTGTGAGAAGGATGCTTTCTGATCCACCAAGATGACAAACTGTCAGCTGAAAGTTCATACTGGGAGGAAACCATGACTAAAGCTGGACTGAAGATCCTAGTCTGTTAATGTGGTAAAGAATGGTGGTCTCATCAGCTGTGCTACGTTCCTACAATGTGACAACGGTCAAAGACTACCTGATATAATTATGAGACGATAAAAATCCAAATGTGAATGATGTATAGATCAATGTAACCTAGCGCCATTCAGATACAAAATAAAATCTAAAATCATTCACTGTTGTTGTGAAATTGTAAATTTTACAAAACTGAAAAGGAGTCATTTAAAAGAGTGAATTTTTGTCGTTAATTTATGCAACATTCATGAAAATGCAACGTTTGTCTTACAAATCACAGTGTTTTCTCTTAGTATGACAAATTTTTGTTTTTCTTCAGTCATTTTTTTCCCCCAATTTTTAGCTTTTTGTTTTAAAACTGTAACTGTAGCCTTTTACTAGTGGTCTAGTTATATCTATGTTTAAGGGAACTGCAGCATTTTACCAAAACCACTGCTTCTATCTAGAGAGAAACTGGTCTAAGAGGCTGGGTAGAGGAACTGGCCTAGTGGTTTATAGAGAACTGCAGCCTGCAACCTTTAGAGGAACTGCAGCCTCTAGGTGGTCAGTAGAGGAACTGCAGCCTCTAGTGGTCGTATAGAGGAACTGCAGCCTCTAGTGGTCATAGAGGAACTGCAGTGGTCAAGAGGAATGCAGGCCTGTAGTGGTCGGTAGAGGAACTGCAGCCTCTATAGTGGTCTATAGAGGAACTGCAGCCTCTAGTGGTCGTTAGAGGAACTGCAGCCTCTAGAGGAACTGCAGCCTCTAGGGGTTTAGAGGAACCCTGCAGCCTCTAGTGGTCCTATAGAGGAACTGCAGCCTCTAGGAGGGAACTGCAGCCTCTAGAGGAACTGGCCTCGGTGGCCTAGAGAGGAACTGCATAGCTGCAGCTAGTGGTCGGTAGAGGAACTGCAGCCTCTAGTGGTCAGTAGAGGAACTGCAGCCTCTAGTGGTCAGTAGAGGAACTGCAGCCTCTAGTGGTCGGTAGAGGAACTGCAGCCTCTAGTGGTCAGTAGAGGAACTGCAGTGGTCCTCAGTGGTAGAGACTGCAAGCCTCTAGTGGTCAGAGGAATAGAGGAACTGCAGCCTCTAGTGGTCTTAGAGGAACGCAGTCTAGTGGTCAGTAGAGGAACTGCAGCCTCTAGTGGTCAGTAGAGGAACTGCAGCCTCTAGTGGCAGTAGAGTAGAGGAACTGCAGCTGCAGCCTCTAGTGGTCGGTAGAGGAACTGCAGCCTCTAGTGGTCGGTAGAGGAACTGCAGCCTCTAGTGGTCGGTAGAACTGCAGCCTCTAGTGGTCAGTAGAGGAACTGCAGCCTCTAGTGGTCAGTAGCTTCAACAGTCCAGTGCCAAGCAGCTAAGAAACCATCACCAGCAACCAGCTGCCACAACAAAACAGCAACTAACAAATTCAGTTTTGCAACATAAAATTGTAATTTGATGTCAAAAAGACAGAATTTTGCAAAATGTGAGATTCTTTTGACAAATATTTGTTTTTGTCAAGAAGACATTTCAATGTTGTAAAATTGGTCAAATTTTGGATTTAAAGAAAAAATTTAAAAAAATTTTACAACAAAAAGTGATTTTGAAAAATCAGTTTTTCCAGCAAAAATATTTGAATTTATAACAGAAAGTAGCAAAAATACAAAAACCCCGAATGTCTTGACATAAAGTCTTGATTTAACTTTTAATGTTAAACTTAGTTTAAAGTTGTGATTGTTTGAAAACATTTTAATCTTGAAATATTTGTAATTCTTTAACAAAATGTTGCTTTTTAGAAAAAATTGAAACGT
The DNA here is from genome assembly GCA_018398805.1 of Hirundichthys speculiger. NCBI lineage: Eukaryota > Metazoa > Chordata > Actinopteri > Beloniformes > Exocoetidae > Hirundichthys > Hirundichthys speculiger. The sequence goes on from JAGFBZ010002054.1 coordinate 50,977, forward strand.
TTCGGTAGAAGAGTCCAGAAGCAGCCAGCGGTTCTGGTGGATCAGCTCAGACTACTGGATCACTGATCAATAATCAATAATCAGGGATTAAAGAAAAAGAAAAAAATCCATTTGCTTCCGTGAGTTTGTGATTCTGTTGAAGGTTTCATGTGAATTAAAGGTGAAAGAATAAACCGGTAGAAGCTTTACTGAATGTTTTTGGATTTTATTTCTTGTTCTGATGAATCCGGTTCAAATCTGTAACCTTTTTAATTTAGAAACGAAATCAAACGTGATCTGATCTTCATCCGGACCGCTGAGGCCCGGACGGACCGGTCCCGCTATTCCCGCCACATTCCCGGTTTTCCCGGTGTTCCTGCCGGTCTCTCCTGCGTCCATCACACAGTTCCGATCAGAACGGAACCGGGCCTCCAGCCCTGACGACGGCGGGGCCGGAGGAGCCGCGCTGAGGCCGCCGAGGAGGTGGACCGGAACCGGAGAGACCAGAATGACAGAGACCGGGACCAGACAAGCCGGGACCTGCCGGACCTGGACTGAGACCGTCACCAGAACCAGAAACGGAAACCAGAACCACAGAAACGGAAACCAGAACCACAGAAACAGAAACGGAAACCAGAACCACAGAACCAGAAACGGAAACCATCCGTTTATTACCGGTAAAAACGGACCGAAGCTTCGGAACTCTGGAGACTCTTTTATCTGATCTTATTTTATTTTACTTTATCTTATTTTATCTTAAACATTAATAATAAAAACGTCCTGATTTCTGAAGGCGAACCTTTCTGATTCATTAAATCTGAAATCACAATCACAACAATAATCTGGAATGAATTAATTATTAAAAGAAAACTTAAAATAAGAATTAAAATAAATAAAAGAATAAAACTGGATTTATAGTGACGTATTTATCAGCTATTGTTATATTTTATATTCACTCCTGGAAAATGAAAAATTAATATATGAAAAAGAAAATAACAACGTCCTGATTTAAAAAAATAATTAAAAACATTAAGTGGAGAACATTTTGGAATCTGTTTAAAAGAAATATTTGATAAATAAAACTGAATCAGATCCGCCAGTTAACAGAAATAACTGTTTTAAAATGATTATATCATGATTTAGAGCTTCTGGAAATGATTTCAAACTGGTTATATTTTCGTCTGTTTGTCGCTTTTATTTTATTTCTGTTTCTGTAAATGTTTCTGTAAATGTTTGTAAATGTTTCTGTAAATGTTTCTGTAAATGTTTGTAAATGTTTCTATAAATGTTTCTATAAATGTTTGTAAATGTTTCTGTGAATGTTTCTGTAAATGTTTCTATGAATGTTTCTGTAAATGTTTCTGTAAATGTTTGTAAATGTTTCTATAAATGTTTCTGAAAATGTTTCTATAAATGTTTGTAAATGTTTCTATAAATGTTTCTATAAATGTTTCTATAAATGTTGTTTTTGTAATGTTTTCTAAATGTTTCTGTAATGTTTCTAAATGTTTTCTGTAAATGTTTCTGTAAATGTTTCTGTAAATGTTTCTGTATAAATGTTTGTAAATGTTTTCTGTAAATGTAGTTTCTGTATAAATGTTAAAATGTTTGTAAATGTTTCTGTAAATGTTTCTGTAAAAGTTTCTATAAATGTTTGTAAATGTTTGTAAATGTTTCTATAATTGTTTCTATAAATGTTTGTAAATGTTTCTATAAATGTTTCTATAAATGTTTGTAAATGTTTCTGTAAAAGTTTCTATAAATGTTTGTAAATGTTTGTAAATGTTTCTATAAATGTTTGTTTCTATAAATGTTTCTGTAAATGTTTCTGTAAATGTTTCTGTAAATGTTTGTAAATGTTTCTGTAAATGTTTCTGTAAATGTTTGTAAATGTTTCTATAAATGTTGTAAATGTTTTCTATAAATGTTTCTATAAATGTTTGTAAATGTTTCTGTAAATGTTTCTGTAAATGTTTCTGTAAATGTTTGTAAATGTTTCTGTAAATGTTTTCTGTAAATGTTTAAAATGTTTGTAAAATGTTTTCTGTAAATGTTTCTATAAATGTTTGTAAATGTTTGTGTAAATGTCTTAAATTTCATAAATGTTTGTAAATGTTTCTGTAATTGTTTGTATATGTTTCTGTAAATGTTTCTGTAAATGTTTGTAAATGTTTCTGTTTGTAAAGTTTCTGTAAAGTTTGTTTGTTTCTTGTACTTGTTTAAATGTAATGTTTCTATAAATGTTTGTAAATGTTTCTATAAATGTTTGTAAATGTTTCTGTAAATGTTTCTATAAATGTTTGTAAATGTTTCTGTAAATGTTTCTATAAATGTTTGTAAATGTTTCTGTAAATGTTTCTATAAATGTTTCTGTAAATGTTTCTGTAAATGTTTCTAAATGTTTCTAAATGTTTGTAAATGTTTCTGTAAATGTTTCTGTAAATGTTTCTGTAAATGTTTGTAAATGTTTCTGTAAATGTTTCTAAATGTTTCTATAAATGTTTGTAAATGTTTCTGTAAATGTTTCTATAAATGTTTGTAAATGTTTCTGTAAATGTTTCTATAAATGTTTGTAATGTTTGTAAATGTTTCTATAAATGTTTGTAAATGTTTCTGTAAATGTTTCTATAAATGTTTCTGTAAATGTTTGTAAATGTTTTTGTAAATGTTTCTATAAATGTTTGTAAATGTTTCTGTAAATGTTTCTATAAATGTTTCTGCTAAATGTTTCTGTTGTTGTAAATGTTTCTATTAAAAATGTTTCTGAATCAAAGTTGAATAAATTTTCAAAGTAAATTTTCTTTTATCTTTTTTCTTAAAATTTTATCTTTTATCTTTTTTTTCTCTTTACCTTATTTTATTTTAGTTTTTATTCTGCAGTTTTAGTTTCTGTCAAACGCATCAACCTGTCCGTTCACGCGCATATTCATCAGCGGACCAGAAGGCCGCTCCGTCTGACGAGCAACCCCCCCCCCCCCCCCCCCCCCCCCCCCCAAAAAAAAAGAAAGAAAAAGAAAAGAAAGAAAGAAAAAGGATGTGACACAAACACGGGACCGTGCACAGCAACCGCGCGCGTGTGAGGAGCTGATGAGGATTTTAAAAAGAAAAAAAGGCGCGCGTGCGCAAGTCACGTCACCCGCTGATTTTAATGAAAGAGTGAAGAACGCGCTCATCAGTGACGTCACCGGCAGGTCAGCTGACTTCTATCATTTGGGATCATTTTTATTGATTAACTTCTGAATGTGTTTGTCCCCGGATCGATATTCTGATCTGGTCTCCAGAGGAACATCTGGATCAGTCCAGGTCCTCCAGGAAACTTCCAGAACCGGCTGTGACCCGGTCCGGTCCGGTCCGGTCCGGTCCGCAGCTGTAGACCCGCACTGATGTTAGAACCACAGAACCAACAGAACCGAGCTGGACCTTCATCCGCTCCGACTCTGAGGGACGGAACCACAGAACCGAACCAGCCGGTTCGATCCGATAAAAAGCACTAAAAGTTTCATTCTCGTTTATTTCATAAATTCATTTTTTTAAATGAACTTCGTTATTTTATAAAAATGTCTAAAAATCCAAAGTGTTCCTCAGCAGAACTCTGAACCCGGATCCACTGGTTCGGAACCTCCGAGCTGCTGCGCCTCCTGTTCTGACCTGGTGCTGATCGGGATGTTTGGACATGACAGGGACGTCCGAGTCCCGGTTCTGGTTCTGGTTCTGGTTCCAGATGTATCACTGACTTATCAATGACTTTAAAAAACGGAACACACGCGGGTCTTGAGTGGAACCAATCCAGAACCAGAACTGTAAAAGAAACCCAGAGCTCAAAGTCGAATTGTTTAAGAGAAAAAACCAGAACCAGAACCAGAACCGGGAACAAAGAAGCTGCAGGATAGCAGCGGTCTCAGCGCCTCCACGCGCGTCTCCGTCCGCGGGTCACGCGGCGCATCTCCTTCTGCTTCTGGACCAGCTCTGTGGTTCTGGTGCAGGCCCAGTGGACCCGGAACCAGCGCGGAGGTCCAGTGGACCCGGAACCAGCGCGGTTTCCGGGCTGCACAGACACAAGTCACGAGCACGGAGCCCGAACTGCTTAGAAGACTGGAGAACCCAGAAGAGAGGAGCCGAACCAGAACCACCAGAACCGTCATGAAAACTCCAGAAACGTGAAAGTGGTTCTGAACATTTCAGAGCCTCGTGAAGAACTTCTCTCAGCTACATTTAGACAAGATGAGACAAACCCCCCCGAACCAGAATAATCACCAACCAGAACCTCTTCAATCCAGAACCAGCTGATCCACTCAGACCGGGAGTCACGTGATCACGTTGATTCCAGCTGCTAAACTTCAACATCTGTCCCGTAAATGATTCAATGAATAAATACATTTTAAAAAGCTTTGTGGGTTTCTGTGAACATATCAGAACCTTTGATCTCCTGCTGATGTTAAAACTGATCATTCCCTCCTCCTGCATTGATCAGTAATCAGTGATCAATAATGGTATCAGCGGTAGATGAGGTGACTCCTACCTTTCTGAGGCATCCTGCAGGTGGAAACTTCTCCTCTGTTCCTCTGATCTAAGTTTCTACCTGACTGAGGACACAAGACAGAGACAGATCTGGTCCCCTGGAGGTGGAGGAGGAGCCGCTGGGGAGGTGGGCGGGCTGGGGGCGGGGCTCCAGGGAGGGGGGGGAGGGAGCAGGTCTGAGGGGGGAGGGAGGGAGGGGTGGTACTCAGACAGCGGAGGAGAACGTTCAACACATTTCCACCACACTTTTGACAGAAAACTGAAAAGATGAGAAAAAATATGAATAAAAGTCAGAACACGTCTTTGTTGGCGTTTCCTCTGGTGATGGACGTCGATTCAGTTTAGTTCTATCGTCTCCAGGAGACACGTTCTCTGTCTCTACTGAGGACACGAGTCCAACACGATATTATTAAATATACAGCAAGAAAAAAGTCCCCTTTAAGGACAGAGACAGGATGGAGGACAGAGACAAGATGGAGGACAGAGAGGATGGAGGACAGGAGGAGGACAGGAGGAGAGGATGGAGGACAGAGAGGATGGAGGACAAAGAGGATGGAGGATGGAGGATGGACAGAGAGGAGGATGAGGAGAGGGAGACAGAGAGAGGATGGAGAGACAGGATGGAGGACAAAGATGGAGGACAGACAGAATGGAGGACTGAGACAACAAGAAGGAGAGAAGGATGGAGGACAAAGAGGATGGAGGACAGGAGGGAGGGACTGAGGTGGAGGAGGACAGAGGAGGAGGACAGAGATAGGACTGAGAGAGAGGGGAGAGGACATAGAGGAGGGAGGACAGAGAGATGGAGGACAGAGACAGGAGGAGGATGGAGAGACAGATTGGACAACAGAGATGAGGACAGGAGAGACAAGATGGAGGACAGAGACAGGATGGAGGACTGAGACAGGATGGAGGACTGAGACAAGATGGAGGACAGAGTGAGGAGGACAAAGGATGGAGGACAAAGAGGATGGAGGACAGAGAGAGGAGGAGGATGGAGGACAGATGGAGGAGGACTGGAGGACTGAGAGAGATGAGGAACAGATGGAGGATGGAGACAGAAGAGGAGGACAGGACAGGAGGAGGAGGACAGGACAGGATAGAGAGGATGGATGGACAGAGAGGAGATTTGGAGGACAGAGAGGATGGAGGACAAAGAGAGGGGAGGAGGACAAAGAGGATGGAGGACAGAGAGGATGGAGGACAGAGAGGAGGATGAGGGACAGACGAGAGGAGGGAGGACAAAGATTATGGACATGGGAGAGGGACAAAGAGATGGAGGACAAAGAGGAGGAAGGACAAATGAGGATGGAGGACAGATGAAGGACAAGAGGATGGAGGACAAAGAGAGGGGAGGACAGAGAGGAGGAGGACAGAGAGAGGATGGAGACAAAAGGAGAGAGGAGGGAGACAGAGGAGAGGATGGAGGACAGAGAGAGGATGGAGGACAAAGAGGAAAGGATGGAAGTGACAAAAGAGGAGGACAGGAGGAGGAGGACAGGGGAGGAGGGAGGACAGATAAGGACATGGACAGGAGGACTAGAGAGAGGACAGAGATGGAGACAGAAGAGACGAGACAGAGAGGAGGATGGAGGACAGAGAGATGGAGGACAGAGAGAGGAATGGAGGACAGGAGAGGGAGGACAGAGAGGATGGAGACAGGGAGAGAGAGAGGAGAGGACAGAGGAGGAGGACAGGAGACAGAGAGAGGATGGAGGACAGAGAGGACAGGATGGAGGACAGAGACAGAGATGGAGGACAGAGAAGGATGGAGGAGGACAGAGAGAGGACTGGAGGACAGAGAGAGGAGGAGGACAGAGAGGATGGAGGACAGATGAGGACAGAGACATGGAGGACAGAGACAGAGAGGATGGAGGACTGAGACAGGATGGAGGACAGGAGGATGAGAGGAGGATGGGAGGACAGAGAGGAGGACGGAGGACAGAGAGAGGATGGAGACAGAGAGAGGAGATGGAGGAATGAGACAGGACAGACAGGATAGAGGACAGAGAGGAGGAGGACAGAGGAGGAGGAGAGAGGAGGGAGGACAAGAGGATGGAGACAGAGATGGAGACAGGATGGAGGACTGAGACAGCAGGAGGATGGAGGACTGGAGGAGGATGGAGGACAAAGAGGAGGAGACAGAAGAGGATGAAGGGACAGAGAGGAGGAGGACAGAGACAGGATGGAGGACATGGATGGAGGAGGATGGAGGACAGAGAGGATGGAGGACAGAGAGGATGGAGGACAGGAGGATGGAGGACAGAGGAGGACAGAGACAGGATGGAGGACAGGATGGAGGACAGAGTGAGAGGACGAGAGAGGATGGAGGACAGAGAGGGAGGAGAGAGGATGGATGGAGGACTGAGACAGGATGGAGGACAGAGACAAGATGGAGGACAGAGGGATGGAGGACAGAGAGGAGGAGAGAGGATGGAGGACAGAGAGGAGGAGAGGACAGAGGAGGACAGGAGGACAGAGATGGAGGACAGAGGACAGGAGGAGATGGAGGACAGAGGATGGAGGACCAGAGAGGAGGAGGACTGAGACAGCATGGAGGACAGAGACAGGATGGAGGACTGAGACAGGATGGAGGACAGAGTGAGGATGGAGGACAAAGAGGATGGAGGACATAGAGGATGGAGGACAAAGAGAATGAAGGACAAAGAGGATGAAGGACAGAGAGGATGGAGGACAGATAGGATGGAGGACTGAGAGAGGATGGAGGACAGAGAGGATGGAGGACAGGGAGAGGATGAAGGACAGAGAGGATGGAGGACAGAGAGAGGAGGGAGGACAAAGAGGAAGGAGGACAGATAGGATGGAGGACAGAGAGGATGGAGGACTGAGAGAGGAGGGAGGACTGAGAGAGGATGGAGGACAGAGAGGATGGAGGACAGATAGGATGGAGGACTGAGAGGATGGAGGAGGAGGGAAGGATGGAGGACAGATAGGATGGAGGACTGAGAGAGGATGGAGGACAGAGAGGATGGAGGACAGATGAGAGAGATGGAGGGACAGAGAGGAGGGAGGACATGAGAGGATGAGAGGATGGAGACAGATGGAGGACAGAGACAGGATTGAGGACGGAGGACAGAGAGAGGACAAAGAGATGGGAGGACAAAGGATGAGAGGACAGAGAGGATGGAGGACAAGACAGGATGGAGGACAGGAGACAGGATGGAGGACAGACAGGAGACAGAGAGGATGGAGGACAGAGAGGAGGATGGAGGGACAGAGGAGAGGAGGATGAGGACAGAGACAGCATGGAGGACGAGACAGGATGGAGGACTGAGACAGATGATGAGGGACATAGTGAGGATGGAGGACAGAGAGAGGACGGAGGACAGAGAGAGGATGGAGGACAGAGAGGATGGGAGGACTGAGACAGGATGGAGGACAGGACAAGATGGGAGGACAGAGAGGATGGAGGACAGAGAGGAGGGAGGACAGAGAGGATGGAGGACAGAGAGAGGAGGGAGGACAGAGACAGGATGGACAGAGACAGATGAGGACAGAGAGGATGGAGGACAGACAGAGAGAGGATGGAGGACAGAGGAGGAGAGAGAGGACAGAGGACAGGATGGAGACAGAGACAGGATGGAGGACGAGAGGATGGAGGACAAAGAGGATGGAGGACATAGAGGATGGAGGACAAAGAGAATGAAGGACAAAGAGGATGAAGGACAGAGAGGATGGAGGAGGATGGAGGACTGAGAGAGGATGGAGGACAGAGAGGATGGAGGACAGGGAGAGGATGAAGGAGAGATGGAGGACAGAGAGAGGGAGGACAAAGAGGATGGAGGACAGAGAGGATGGGGACTGAGAGAGAGAGGACTGGAGGATGGAGGACAGAGAGGATGGACAGAGAGGATGGAGACAGACAGAGAGGATGGAGGAGAGAGGATGAGACAGACTGAGGAGAGAACCAGCTATGTTGTCCCTTTAATTCCAAACAGTGTGCTCTAATCTGTACAGCAAAAGGCCGTGATCAACAGTATCAAAAGCAGCACTGAGGTCCAGCAGAACAAGGACAGAAACTAATCCATTGTCTGAGGCCATGAGGAGGTCGTTGGAGACTCTAATCAGCTGCAGTTTCTGTTCTATGATGAGTTCTAAACCCTGACTGAAAACCTCAAATAGATCATTTCTATGCAGGTGTTCTCCTAACTGGCTAGCAACTATTTTTTCCAGAATTTTAGAGATAAATGGAAGGTTGGATATTTGGTCTATAGTTTGCCAAGATGTCCGGATCAAGGGATGGTTTCTTGAGCAAAGGTTTAATGACTGCAACTTTAAAAACCTGTGGCACATATCCTAATTGTAGAGATAGGTTAATCTGATCCAAAATTGATAATCTGATCCAAAATATATACCAATATAGATATATACCAATAAAGATATACCAATAGAGGACATAACATCCTTGAACAGTCGAGTTTGGATGGGATCCAACAGACATGTAGATGGTTTAGCTTTACTGATAGTTGAGGTTAACTCAGAGAGGCCCACAGGAGAAAAACAGTCCAGAGTCAAATCAGAAACAGAAGAAATCAACGAAGCTGCAGGGACGTCCACAGCCGCCGACAGCTGGGCCTGGCCGATCTCATCTCTAATTTTGATTATTTTCCCACTAAAAAAGCTCATAAAGTCTTCACTACTGAGAGTAGCAGGAATGCATGGACCAACAGAGTTGTGACTCTTTGTCAGCCTGGCTACAGTGCTGAACAGAAAACGTGGGTTATGTTTGTTCTCTTCTATTAGCGAAGAATAATAAGATGTTCTAGCTCTGCGTAGGGCTCTTTTGTAGACTATTAAACTATCTCTCCAGGCATGATGGGAGTCCGCAGATTTACAGGAGTACCACCTCCTTTCCATTTTACGTTCATTCTGCTTCAGTATATGTGAATATGTGAATTATACCAGGGAGCTGAGCTCCTAAGATAAGAAACCCTCTTCCTCAGAGGAGCAACAGCATCCAGGGCTGAATGTAAAATATCTCAGTATTGTTAACAAGGTGATCAATATCTGCCGGAGTAAGATTCAGGTCGGTGCCCTCAGCTATTCTATCATATTCCACCATAGGGAGATGAGAGAGAATGACCTCCTTAAAATTATTCATATACACCTAATCCTCTCCTCTTGTCCTCTGTTTACCTACCACGGTTTCCACACAGAACTCTGCTCCTCCAGTTCAGCACAGATGAACAGAACTTTCTGCATTATTTCAGATCAGCATTACAATCATTTCTTACTGAGTTTCTGCATTACTAAAATCAACATTGTTTTTACAGTTATTGATTAGCAATCACAAGCACTATTCATCACAATAATCATCACATTTCTGTTACTGATTAGAAATCACAAGCAACAATCATTACTTTCCACAATAATCATCACATTTGTTTGCATCTACTACACTCTGATCATAATCAGATTATAATCTGCATTCTGCAGGCACAGACTGCGATATTTTCTACTTCTTGGCTCAGCCTTAGAGAATATTTCACCAATACAGCCAAGGTAATCCCAACTGTCCCGTGGGTCACTCGACAGACTACCTGTCGCATCTGATGGACTATGGTCTAGTTGGCAGAACCGAGCCTCCAGAGCTGTGAATAACTACACTTATTCTGACTAAAGGAGGCAGAGGAACAAGTAAACATCTCACACTGAGCAGTGGGAGCGGGAAACTGAAGGAGAGGAGAGAGCCATGCTAAGAAGCTAGTAGGCTAATAAGCTAAAAGAACCGGCGATTAATGGCAGTGAGACTCCCAAGGAGAAAGTGCAAAGCAGAACTTCGTGCGAAGTGCTCACTTACAATTTACAACAATAGTATTAAGTTATCACTAAATAGAGTTTAGTTTTAAGTTTTGAAAAGGTTGAAAGACTCAGAGATCGTGACCTCGTTAAAAACCACCTACATCTATAGACCTTTTCGGGCCAGCCCCCCCCGGAAGTACCCCGTCCGCCATTGCTGGGTTGTGCTACAGAGCGACACTTTCACCGGCTCACAGATTAGCCAGTGTTTTTTCTCTTTCTACAAATATATATTTTTTATAATGTCGAGTCGGTCGAGTGGGAATAATGTTCCGTCATAAACTGTGCCAACGATGGCGTGAAAATTCAACAATGGAAGAAGAAAGTATGTGAAATACACAAGCCTTTACTGCACGAAGACTGCCTTGTTTGCAGAACAAGAAGTTAGGAAGACGTGGGTGAAAAATATCAACAGAAAGGACTTTGTAAATCCAAATTAAATAAAATCAGCGGGTGAGTTTTCGTTAACATTTAATCTCGTACTATTCATAGTCTCGCTGAGAGTCCCGGACGATTCTGGCCGAAAGCCTAACAGCATTATTGGCTACTGTATCCCTCGGCGCTAGCACAAGCCTATAAATGAATGAATGAATGAATGAATGAATGAATGAATGAATGACTTAGGAGAATGATTAAATAAATTAAATATAACATTAACATATAGCCTAATTTACCGCTAGTGTTAACGTTACAGTAGCATAATCTTTATGGCTTGTTGACGTTAGTTATAACCAGCATTGCAGCGTTCCACAGTTTTTAGTGTTTGGTTATGGGAATAGATCATGCTATTTCCATAACCAATCATTAAAAACAGCGATAAACTACCTTCATCTGTAACTGGAGGCCACTGCCTAACATCATCAATCCAAGACATGTCTGCGTTATCAGTAACAGATGCTCCACGCTGCTGTGTTTGGGTTAGTTGATGGAGCACCGCACACTCCAGTTATGGCGGAGCCACTAGGGGGCGCATGTCCACAATTTTTAAGTTGAAAAAGTGCATATAGACAGGTGGAGGTCTATTTTCTATCCATGCATTTTGCTTGCTGGAGATTGGGAGGACTGATTTCTAACATTTCTAACTCTTGACGCTCACCTGAAGGGGGGTTGGGGTTTAGCGGTAGGGTAGGTAGGGTCGGGGTTTATGTTCCCAGAGTCAGGACTGAAGCAGCGGAGGCTGTTTTTAGTTTTCATGCTCTGTACATGTGGAACAAACTTCCACAGAGCTGTTAAAGCTCCAACTGGCCGTTGTGTATTTTCATAGTTTGGTGTGTTTGTTGTCTTGTGTTATTCTTGTTGGAGTCCTGGATCTCTGCGATGGTCAGGCAGACAGACGTGATCAATGTCACATGACTCTTACAGATCAGCGTTGGTGTCAGTGTGGAGCAGGTGGGGGGGGGGTCCTGTAATTGCTGCTGCTGTCGGGGGTCTGCATCATCTCAGTAAATGGGGGGGGGCTGATAGTAGCGACAGCCGCCGCCTGACCCTGACTGACAGAAGCACTTGTTAGCACTCTGATCTCTGTCCTAGGCTCCGCCTCCTCCACCTTCACCCCTCCCCACAGCTCCTTTTGTCCTCCTCCCCTCCCGTCACCTTTCCCCGCTCCTTATTCTTCTGCACCTTCCTCCGCCACCACGTCGTCGTCCTCCTCCTCCTCAGAAGAGTTTCTGTCTGTCGCTGACAGCTTACAAATAATTATGGGTAATCATCCAGAGAGACAGTAATTACCTGAGGGAGGGGGGAGGGGGCGCCGTTTATCTTTGCAATATTGTGAGAAGGTGCTCGGCCTTTGACTCGCTCTGGTAAGACTGTAACCCGCCAGCAGCTCGTAGCACCACCAACCCCCCGTAATTAATTTAATTATTTCATTATTTCCCTCTCGGGTTCTTTGAACATTCGTTTACTGGAAGTTGTCCAGGATTAAATTTAAATGTTCTTTCTGCAGGAAGCAGTGATGGTCGTGGTGGTGGTGGTGGTGGGTGGTGGTGGGTGGGGTGGTGGTGGTGGTGGTGGTGTGGTGGTGGTGTGGTGGTGGTGGTGGGGTGGTGGTGGTGGTGGGTGGGTGGTGGGGTGGTGGGGTGGTGGTGGTGTGGTGGTGGTGGTGTGGTGGTGGTGTTTGGGTTGTGGTGTTTGTTGTGTTTTTTTTTTGTGTGTGGTGGTGGTGGTGGTGGTTGGTGGTGGTGGTGTTGTGTGTTGTGGTGGTTGGTGGTTGGTGGTTGTGTGGTGTGGTGTGGTGGTGGTGTGGTGGTTGGGTGTGGTGGGTGGGGTGTGGTTGTGGTGTTTTTTTGTGTTTGTGGTTTTTTTGGTTTTGTTTTTTTTTTTTTTTTTTTTTGTGTTTTTTTGTTTTTTTTTTTTTTTTTTTTTTTTTGTGTTTTGTTTTTTTTTTGTTTTTTTGGTGTGTGGGTGGTGGTGGGGGTGGTGGTTGGTGGTGGGGGGGTGTTTTGTGGGGTGGTTGGTGGTGGTTTGGGTTGGTTTGGTGGTGGGTGGTGGGTTGTTGGTGGTGGGTGTGGTGGGGGGTGGTGGGTGGTGTTGTGGTGGTGTTTTGGTGCGTGGTGGTGTTTATTGTGGTGGTGGTGAGTGGGGGTGGGGGTGGTGGTGGTGTGGTGGTGTTGTGGCTGTGTGGTGGTGTGGTGGTGTGGTGGTGTGGTTTGGTGGTGTGGTGGGTGGTGGTGGTGGTGGTTAGGTGGCTGTGGTGGGTGGTGGTGGTGGTGGTGGTGGGGTGGTGGTGGGTTGGTGTGTGGTGTGGGGTGGTGGGAGGTGGTGGTTAGGGGTGGTGGTGTTGGTATGGTGGTGGGGTGGTGTCTGGTTGGTGTGGTTGGTGGGTGGTTGGTGTGGTGGATGGGTGGTGGGGGGGTCTGGGTGGTGGTGGTGGTGAGGTGGTGGGGGGGTGGTGGTGGTGGGTGGTGGGGTGGTGGTGGGTGGTATGGTGGGGGGTGGGGTGTGTGGTGGTGGTGGATGGTGTGGGATGTGGTCGGCGGGGTGGGTGGTGGTGGGGGGTGGTGGTGGGGTGGTGTGTTGGGGTCGGGGCTGGTGGGCGGGGGGTGTGCGGTGGGTGCAGTTTTTTTTGCTGTTGGTTGGGTTTTTTTTTTTTTTGGGGGTTTGGGGGTGGTTTGTGTTTAGGTGGTGGTGGTGTTTTTTGGTGGTGGTTGTGGTGGTTGGTGGGGTGTTTTTTGTGGTGGATGGTTGGGGGGTGGGTGGTTGGGTGTTGGTGGGGTGGTGCGACCTCCTGGTGGCTGTGTTCAGGCTCAGAGACTGGTTTCTCTGATGTCGTCCTCCATCTGGGTTAAAGGACTACTGGGCTACTGGGCTCCAGACTGGTCTGGGGCTCCAAATGGGCAGATAACCAGTCCCAACTGGTTTCAGCATTATGGACCCCAAATAATAATAAGATATAAGAATACAAAGTTTTAAGGTTTTTAAAACTAACCCCTTCTCCATCCATCCATCCATCCATCCATCCATCTCCATCTCATCCATCCATCCCATCCATCCTCCACCATCCATCCATCCATCCATCCATCCATCCATCATCTATCCATCCATCCATCCATCCATCCATCTATCCATCCATCCATCCATCCATCCATCATCTATCCTCCATCCATCCATCATCCATCCATCCATCCATCCATCCATCCATCCATCCATCCATCCATCCATCATCCATCCATCCATCCATCCATCCATCATTCCATCCATCCATCATCTATCCATCCATCCTCCATCCATCCATCCATCCATCATCCATCCATCCATCCATCCATCATCCATCCATCCATCCATCCATCATCATCCATCCATCCATCCATCCATCCATCCATCCATCCATCCATGAGTGTCCAGCTCTGTCTCAGGATGTCCTCCTGGTTGGACATGTCTGAAACACGTCTCCAGAGGGTTATGGTGATGGAGGAGCAGTGACTCTACTCTGTGGGTGAATGTCTCCTCTGATATCTAAGGGAACGTCCAGGAACCCTGCAGAGGAACCTAATCCCACCACCTGTAGCCTCCATTGTTCTTCCAGAGGACGTGAATGCAGCACCACCAACAGTATCTGCTGGAACCAACCCTGAGATCAGGTAGCTCCTGGAAAAGCACAGCAGCCGCTGTTGTTTGTATTTGTTTTCCGTTTCTGACTACTTTCCATTCTGCCTCATGTTGTGGTACTGGGACGTCCTGCTGGCTGGGTGGTGACTGGTGATCATCAGATCTCTCTCCTCCAAAGCTCTACTCATCCATCACCATTTTGACCTTCTGCCTGACAGAAACCTGGTGACAGGAAGAAGGTGATATCAGTCTGAATGATTGGACTCCACCTACTTATACTAATGATCTCATTACCAGAGGCTCGGGTGGAGGAGTAGCTGCAGCTGATGATTCTGGTTCACCGTTCAACCTTTGACCAATGCAGTCATGACATCTAACCGCTGATGGAGAACAAGTCTTGAGGTCCGGAGGCCAACTCACTGACTGCAAAAGCTACACTCTCAGAAATAGGGGTACAGTACGAGTCCGTTTTTGTCCCCTGAGGTACAATCTACACAAATGTACCCCCTAGGGTTAATTATTGGACCTTAAGGTACCTATATGTACCTTTTTGATGGTCCAAAAGGTACATATATGTACTCAAGTGGGTACAAAAGGTACAAAAGGGTACAAAACTGTACCTTCTGAGGGTACTGCCCCAGTGACAAGCCATTGTACCTCTAAAGGTACAATTCTGTACTTTCTTTTCTGAGAGTGTACCATCAAACACCAAGGACAATACTTTGGTCAAAGCTCTTCAGCCAGTTCATCTCAAAGTGGCTTTGGATACCCGTCTTGAAGTAGAGCGATCAGCAGCCACCCCCCCCTACATGAACTAGAGAGACTCGCTGATCCACCTCACCAGGATCTACAGCCGTGATCTACAGCAGTGACATCAGCAGTGACATCAGAGCGCCGTTCAGGCTAAATAACTGTACTAGAATGGCATCAAGGATCGCAAACTGATCACAACTAGACGTTTGAACTACCAGAGGACAACATGTCAGATGTTCAGAACAGCTGAAAGGACCTCAGAATCCAGCTGAAGTGGGCTCTAACCCCCCCCCCCCCCCCCCTCCTCTACAGAACCTCAGTTTCCTGTTGGTTTTCACCCTCTGAGGTCCAAATCATCTTCATGTTCCTTCTGCTCAGTCCTGGCTGGTCTGTCTCTCCCTCTTCTCTTCTCTCCTCTTTAATTGTGTCGTCTAAATTAGCGCGTTACTTCAGGTCAGTGATCAGCTACCAGCTGTTAAAGACTCTGACAGTCTAAGAGCTCCAGAACAGGCTGAACTCACGGATGACAGGTTGTTTTTAAAAGCGTAATGTGAAGACCAAGAAAACTCACAGATGAAGGCTTTTCATGACCATTTTCTGTAATTAAACATGAAGATATGAGAGTCCACCAATCTATTACATTTTTAGAATCGTACTGGTGTTGTCTCCTTTCCTGCAGGACTCCATCTTCTTATATAAATTAGATAAAAACAGTAAAACCTTCCTGTCTTTAAGCAGATTTGATCCTAAAACAGGGTCTCTCCAGGTTAGTTACCATCACTAGGTTTTTGGGGGCTTCTGGGTTCGATGCAGGTAGGTAAAAAGGATGCCTCAGCAAAAGGAATAACGCTGACAATTTCTGAGAAAAAAAAACAAAAATAGGTTGTTCATTGAAGCCAAATGATGAAGGAAATGAGTTTAGAGGAATAACAGACACTCAACCCCCATGATCCTTTTCAATTCAGTTCAATTCTGCTTGATTTATACAGAGTCAATATGAACTGTTTCCAGGTGCCTTTAAGAGACAGAGATCCCTCAGCAAATACCCTACCTAACCCTAACCCCTAACCCCTAACCCCTAACCCCCCTAACCCTAACCCTAACCCTAACCCTAACCCTAACCCTAACCCCTAACCCTAACCCTAAACCCCTAACCCTAACCCCTAACCCTAACCCTAACCCTAACCCCTAACCCTAACCCTAACCCTAACCCCTAACCCTTACCCTAAACCCAACCCTAACCGTAACCCTAACCCTAACCCCTAACCCTAACCCCTAACCCTACCCTAACCCCTACCTAACCCTAACCCTACCCTAACCCCTAACCCTAACCCCTAACCCCCCTAACCCCTAACCCCCTAAACCCAACCCTAACCGTAACACTAACCCCTAACCCCTAACCCCTAACCCTAACCCCTAACCCCTAACCCTAACCCCCTAACCCCTAACCCTTAACCCTAAACCCTAACCCTAACCCCCCTAACCCCTAACCCCTAACCCCTAACCCTAACCCCTAACCCCAGGGGGATGCTCCTGGACCACCCTGACAGGACTGGAGGGATGCTCCTGGACTACCTTGACTAGACCAGGGGGATACTGCTGGACCACCTTGACAGGACTAGGAGGAAGCTTCTGGACCACCCTGACAGGACTGGAGGGATACTGCTGGACCACCCTGACTGAACCAGGGGGATGCTCCTGGACCACCCTGACAGGACTGGAGGGATGCTCCTGGACTACCTTGACTAGACCAGGGGGATACTGCTGGACCACCTTGACAGGACTAGGAGGAAGCTTCTGGACCACCCTGACAGGACTGGAGGGATACTGCTGGACCACCCTGACTGAACCAGGGGGATGCTCCTGGACCACCCTGACAGGACTGGAGGGATGCTCCTGAACCACCTTGACTAGACCAGGGGGATACTGCTGGACCACCTTGACAGGACTAGGAGGAAGCTTCTGGACCACCCTGACAGGACTGGAGGGATACTGCTGGACCACCCTGACTGGACCAGGGGGATGCTCCTGGACCACCCAGACTGGACTGGGGGGGTGCTCCTGGACCACCTTGACAGGACTAGGAGGAAGCTTCTGGACCACCCAAACAAGGAGAGCTGCATTTTTTCAACACAATGCAGATCAAACTGTGTGAGCTCATCAACCCCAGATCCTCCACCTGTTCTGGCCACTTTACCACTGAGCAGCAGCTCTCTCCTTCCCCTCCATCTTTTTGTTTGATTTATAATGAAATCCATGCAAGTCTTAGTACATGAGGCCCCCGGTTTTCCCCAAAACATCTGCCAATTGTCAATAAAGGCTTGGTCTGGAAGGTTCTTGGCTTGAAGGCTGCTAGCCAGGTCTAACCAGAATACACCAGCTGAACTGTCTCCAGTTGGGCCCTCCAGTCTAGAGACTTTCACCTTGAATCATGTTAGGACCCCTCCAGGTTGACTAACTGGACCACTAATCAGTGACATCTATAATAAGTGTTGCCAGAGCTGAAATGAAGACCTCCCATTACTTGTGACTCGTGAGCTACACTGGTAGCCTTAGTTCTGGAATGAGCTATAATTTTATCACATATGTGAGCACATCATGGCTGGCCACTAGAGGCGCTAGCCTGGGTTGGCGCTGCAGTTGACCGTAAGTGATTCTGCTGCAGTTACAGTTTGCTGTGTGGTGTTGTGTTGAACAATGACAAGAGGTCACCAAATATTGCAGAAGACATATGAAAATCGTGCAGTTGTTTCTAATCATCAGTTTCCCACATCGCTAAAACAAGAAACCAAATTCCTATCCTGGGGTCATTCATGTCCTAACATTAATCTCTGATGGCGTTGGTGGTGTTTTCTCTGCAGTGACCATTGAACGAAAGTTCACCAACTAGTTCATATTTTGTGCGAACGTGAACTGAACGCGCTGTCTTCCCCTTTGACGAGCGTCAGGTGTTAACAAGTTCACACATTCAAGCTCAGTGTTTACTGGGAGACTCCTCCATGACCACCCTGGATAATAACGCCAAGAAAACTCTCTTTATCGCCCTAATCATTGCCAAAAAAAACAATCCTTGTAAATTGGAAAACAAAAAACTCAATCAATATTACTTCACTGGAAAACTTTGTTAATCGACTTCATTGCAGTGGAAAAATTGTCAGCCACAATAAAAAATCAAAATGACACTTGATCAAATTTGGGACATAAATCCCCCCCTAAATGATCTGTGTCTGCGCATTATGTAATTCCTTGACTGTGGGAGAACAAAATCAATCAATCAATCAATCAATCAATCTTTATTTGTAGAGTGCTTTTCATGCAAGATCATGCAACACAAAGTGCTTTACAGTATTAAAAACAATTAAAAAAAAACTTAAAACACAACTTCAACAAAGACTTCTTAAATCTACTCCCACCATAACT
Organism: Hirundichthys speculiger; assembly: GCA_018398805.1. Taxonomy (NCBI): domain Eukaryota; kingdom Metazoa; phylum Chordata; class Actinopteri; order Beloniformes; family Exocoetidae; genus Hirundichthys; species Hirundichthys speculiger. The sequence continues at coordinate 69,514 of JAGFBZ010002054.1, forward strand.
GCCCACAGTTAGCTTGATCTCCTGCAGCCTGAGAATCCATTGTTATAAACTTATTGATCCTAGGGGAAGGATAAAATTGGGCATATTTTTTTTTTACAATGTATTACTGTCGTCATTGTTATCAAACCACATGTGCTTTTCCCTTGGTAATATAACATTATCTCACTTTCCCAGTGGGGGTGGGCCGCCGGCCCCCCATCACTCTGGGTCAGGGTTCATGTGTTGTTGCCGGGGTTCTTGCCTCAGTTCGTGCTGTGTCTCTGGTGGTTGGGGCTGGGGTGGGCCCTGGGGGCGGGGGCTGTAGCGGGGGGGTCTCCTCCCTGGTCTCCCTGCCTGTTTTGGCCTTGGCTGCAGCGGGGGGGCTGCTTGGATCTGCTGTCCTGGTGGTGCAGTCTACCTGTGCTGCCGGATGGTGGTAGGGCGTGCCGTACCCCTGTTGACCGCTGGTGGTGGGATGGGGTGGGGGGGTGGTGGGGCAGGGTCTGGGTTGGGGTGAGGCCGGGGTGGCTGGGTTTACCTGGGGGGGGGTGTGGGGGTGGCGGCGGTGGTGGGCGACGGGGGAGTGGCCCGTGCCTGGGGGTTGTCCAGGGGTGGCGGTGGGGTATCTCCCCTCGCCGTTGTGCGTCCGGTGGTGGTGGCCGACCCTCCTGGGGTCGTGGTAGGGGTCTGGATCCTCGGCTGGGGCGTGCTGGGGCCCCGTGTGGGCATTTGGGGGCCTCAGTGGTGGTGGGCTTTTTGAATGCAGGGGTGTGCCCCATGGTGGGGCCCCGATGGCTGCCCTGATTCCCTGGGGGTGGGGGGGACCCCTTTTCCCTAAGACTGTGCTTACCCCCCACCCCCCCCCCACCCCCCCCCACACACACACAAACACATAACATACAGGATAGTGAAGAAGAAGCTGGGGTGCAGGGGGACCATCCACCCTCTGCACCCCAACTCAATTTAAAATTTACTTACCTTACACCACACACAATAGAAAAAATTACAGAAAAAAAAAAAAACAAGCAAACTAACAAAAGAAACTCAAACTAAACGCAGCTCTGATGTTTTTACAAATACAAGCAAAAACTAGAAATCCTCAAAATACAATTTTCTAAGTTTTGAGGGTTTTCAACGTACAAAACTTTCACGGTCTTGCGCCTCCACCTCTGAAAGAATTTATAAAAAACAGGACTGTCAGGAGCATGAACACCAGGGCCTGGACCTGGACCTGAACACCAGGGCCTGGACCTGGACCTGAACACCAGGGCCTGGACCTGGAACCTGAACCCAGGGCCTGCCACAGAGGAGATACTGAGATCCCCCATAGACGCACCACATTTGGCAGAAATTGTAGTCTGTCCGGGGGGGGAAAATTTGGAACAATCTTCCTCCAAATAAGTTTCGACTTCTCTGCTTTTAAAGGAAAGCTCAAAGACAAGAAAACCAGAAGTGTGTGCACTAAGCTCTGGGTGTTGGAGGTGAAATATTATTTTTATTTGTAATTTTTTACAGATATGTATTGTATGTTTTTATTCAGGCATGGCCCAGGGACTGGGCGGCTCATTTACAGAAATGGTGCATTGTCCCTGAACAAATAAAATTGAATTGAATTGAATTGGAACAAAAAAACAAACAGAAAAATACAAGCTAGAGAAATGGAGGCTGGGGCATGGGGGGAAATATCCACCCCCCGCACCTCACCTCTTGTTTTTAATGCACTTAGCAGATACAGACACATGTCGGGGGGGAGGATGGGGGGGCTGGGCCGGCCGTACTGCCTCTTCTACTTTCGTCCTTCCCTGCTCTGTGGGGGATTTGGGGTGTGGTTGTGGGTCCTGGCCACTGGGGCGTGTCCCTGTTTTTGGGGGCCCTCCGCCTGCAGAGGCCTCCCTGCGCCGGTGCGTGGGCCCGGGTGCGCCCCTGCTGGTTGCCCCATCTGGCCCCCGGGGGAAGGGGGGGGGAGTGTTGGCTTGCTGCGGGCTGGCGCGCGGTGGCGCGGCCTCCTGGTCACGGCTGCTTCCCCTCGTTTGTCGGCGCTGTTGTGGGTTAGGATTAGCGCCCTCGCATGCCCCCAAGTGACGACCTCCGGTATCACGTGTACTGCAAATCTGAAGCAAGAAACAATGCATCTGGTGTACAAGAATGTACAGGAAGACCTGATCAAACTCCAGGTTCATCCCAGACCTCTTTCAGAGCTCCGCTGGTCCTGGTTTCAGCTCTGGCAGCACTCGTTTCCGATGTTGTCTCAGTAGCAGCACTTGGAATGAGGATGTGACATCACAGAGGATGTGACATGAGAATGTGACACACAGAGGAGTGACATCTTCTACAGTCTGTGGTCCAGACTGATTCAGGTCTTCTGCTTTCAGAAGGTGTTTCATGACTTCATGGGAGGTCTGGAGGACGTCCTCCTGTTTTATGTCCAAACATGGACTCTGAGACTCAGACACACACACACACACACACACATCCACGTGCACACACACACACACTCACACACACAAACACAGCAGCTGCAGAGGAATCCCATCTGGTAAATTGTTCTGTGGCTCTAACCTTTTCTCTGGTAATTAAACGAGTGAACAGAGAGCTGCTTTAATTAAGACAGCAGTTTACTGTTCTAACACACACACTGACACACACTTGGCTGAAGGTTTATACAATCAGAGATTACAGCTTCTGTGTTCATGTTTCAAAGATTCTTCTCTCAGTTTAAAAACTCATCCACGCAGCTGAGTTTTAATGAAAAAATGTTAGAACTGAAGTTCAACTTTCTTTGTCGTTGCAGTTTTTCAGTTTTTCAGTCTCTGGGAGGTGATGATCTGGTCCACCATCACATCCGATCACCATCTGTCTCTCTACAACATGATCACTATATCCGGTGATTTTAACTAACATGTAGATGAGCGATCAGGCTGTTTAGCCAGAGACTTTATTGACCTGCTCACCTCCATGGATTTTAATTTACATGTCATCAGCCGACTCACAACAGAGGACACACTCTGGACCTTATCATCAACCACGCCATATCCATGAGTGTGTCCTCTGTTGTTGACCCGGCTGTATCTGACCACTGCTAAAAATCACTGGTTTAACGCAGCAGGAGACCTCAGTGTGATCCGTGAGGAAACGCTTATTTTACCTGCTTCCTGTGATTAAATAATTAACAGGTTAGCTTCACTAATAACAAAAAAAAAGGTAAAAAACTAAACCTTCACCTGCCTGGAAAAATAATGAAATTAGACAACTGAAAAGAAATTAAAGGATGGCTGAACGAAAATAGAGGAAAACCAAACTGACAATATATTACCAAATTCTACAAGAACAACTTAAAATCTATAACATTACAGTTAAACAAGGAACAATAAGGAAAATTGAATTAATTAGATCTAACATTTGATTTAATTGAAACACAGTTTTTAATGGAGCTGAAGGTCTTTTCATACCCAAGGAAATAGTGGACTGTTTAGACCTTATTGATGCTAAGAAGCTTGTTACAGTCTTCTTCCTGTCCAGTAGAGTCTTGGTAGAGTCTTCTACCTGTCCAGTAGAGTCTTGGTAGAGTCTTCTGTCTGTCCAGTAGAGTCTTGGTAGAGTCTTCTGCCTGTCCAGTAGAGTCTTGGTAGAGTCTTCTGTCTGTCCAGTAGAGTCTTGGTAGAGTCTTCTACCTGTCCAGTAGAGTCTTGGTAGAGTCTTCTGTCTGTCCAGTAGAGTCTTGGTAGAGTCTTCTGTCTGTCCAGTAGAGTCTTGGTAGAGTCTTCTGTCTGTCCAGTAGAGTCTTGGTAGAGTCTTCTGTCTGTCCAGTAGAGTCTTGGTAGAGTCTTCTGTCTGTCCAGTAGAGTCTTGGTAGAGTCTTCTACCTGTCCAGTAGAGTCTTGGTAGAGTCTTCTGTAGAGTCTTCTAGTCTTCTAGTCCAGTAGGTCTTGGTAGAGTCTTCTCCTGTCCAGTAGAGTCTTGGTAGAGTCTTCTTGCCTGTCCAGTAGAGTCTTGGTAGTAGTCTTCTACCTGTCCAGTAGAGTCTTGGTAGTAGTCTTCTGTCTAGAGTCCAGTAGAGTCTTGGTAGAGTCTTCTACCTGTCCAGTAGAGTCTTGGTAGAGTCTTCTACCTGTCCAGTAGAGTCTTGGTAGAGTCTTCTTCTGTCCAGTAGAGTCTTGGTAGAGTCTTTTGCCTGTCCAGTAGAGGTCTTGGTAGAGTCTTCTACCTGTCCAGTAGAGTCTTGGTAGAGTCTTCTGTGTCCAGTAGAGTCTTGGTAGAGTCTTCTGTCTGTCCAGTAGAGTCTTGGTAGAGTCTTCTGTCTGTCCAGTAGAGTCTTGGTAGAGTCTTCTGTCTGTCCAGTAGAGTCTTGGTAGAGTCTTCTACCTGTCCTGTAGAGTCTTGGTAGAGTCTTCTGTTTGTCCAGTAGAGTCTTGGTAGAGTCTTCTGTCTGTCCATTAGAGTCTTGGTAGAGTCTTCTACCTGTCCACATCAGCATTGAAGGGACAGCCCATGTAAAACTGTAGTTTCCCTTTCAGCTTCTCTCTACAGTAGAATAAAAATATGAGGAAAAACTTGCTGCCAGATGGACTTTATTATCAGACAAAAACAGGCCCTTAAGGTGCAAATGTTTTCCTCCATTTCAGTATTTCAGTCCCCGACTCCAAAGACAACAGTCTAATCTTTGGAGTCGGGGACTCCTCCAGCTCTGGGCGACTGCAGCTTTCATCTTCCTTCCTGCTTGTTTTAAACGTTTGATGACGTAATTGTTAGCGTGACAGCAGCGACAGCCGTGTTGCCATGTTTCATTTCTTTCCTCAGATACATATCAGGCTCGTTCGTGGTGTATTTTAAATGGGGTTCGCTGGAAACCTGGAACAGTTTTGACCGTGCGTTAACTTTGAAAGAGGGTCGTTCATAGTTGCCCAGATAAACTCGTTCACACCCGACGTGTGAATGACATATCCTGATCAAAAATGTCTCCAAGGTTTTTCACAGCTGTGCTGGAAGCCAGCGTAAATCCAGTCAACCCATTCCTCAGGTGTTTGGGACCAAAGACAATAACCTCTGTTTTATCCGAGTTTAGAAGCAAAAAGTTAGAGGACATCCAGGACTTAATATCATTAAGACACCCTTGAAGTTTAGCCAAAGGTTTTGTTTCCTCTGGTTTCATAGATAAGTACAGCTGCGTATCATCAGCGTAGCAATGAAAGTTTATGCCGTGGCTCTGGATCATTTTTCCCAAGGGCAACATGTATAAAGTGAAAAGGATTGGTCCCAGAACTGAACCCTGTGGGACGCCATAGCAGACCCTATCATTGCTATGCTATCATCAGTGTAGCAATGAAATGGTCTCACCTGTCTCCCGATGCAGACGCCACCCTGCGATAGTGTTTTCCTCTGGTTCTTCCCTGCCCAGCTATTTTAGCCATATCTTTTATTTCTTTGTTTACACATTTTTATCATTAATTAGGATTAGTGGTGAAGGGGAAGGGGCTGGACTCTGTTTTTACTTTGTAAAGCATTTTGTGCTGCATTTTAATTGTATTAAAAGTAGGGATGTGAAAAAAAAAATCGATTTGGCAATATACCGCGATATTCGGCCACCCGATATAATATCGATTTTTCAGCTCCTAATATCGATTTTTTTTAAGTAAATTCATTCACTCACTTAAATGTGCAAAAACACTAATAATAAACAATAAATAGGTTGTTTTGAATTTGTCCTCTGAATGATCAATATCATCTGATGAACATATACAGCAACTTGATTTTTCATCTCTACTTTTAATTTGATATTAACTGGGTAGAATATCGCAATATATCGTGATATTGCAAAATTGTGATAATATTGCACCGTGACCAAAGTATCACGATACATATCGTATTGCGAGGTCCTTGCCAATACTCCCTAATTAAAAGTGCCATGTAAATAAAGTTTGATTGATTGAACTGCACCCGGTTCATGTCGGTGTGACGTTGGCTGCTAATTTCGGGAAATGGTTGTGTAAAGATAAAGGAGGAGGACCGGTGCAGGGACAACCAAGCATTTCCATCTGGCCTGTTACCTCCTGCTGCACCGTCAGCGTCCACCACCACCGATTAATGAAACCTCTCAGGCCACAGCTGATCACATCTGGATCCACGCTGGAGGATCATAAATGCTTCTTTGTCCTCTGAACAGTAAGTGGTGATGCAGCAGAAGACGTGAGGACGAGTGTTGTGAGGTCTCGCAGCCTTTCCGGTGGCTGACCAGCCAGCAGATGCAGTAAATTCCACTAATGACTTTCCAATGGTCGTTAATTCTCCATTTAGAGGGAGAGGAAATGTCAGGGCCGATGAAAAGGTTAATGCAGCTCTCACCCACTCATAAACGGGCCGTGATCAAAGAAACAATGCAATTAAAATTAAAAGCTCTCTCTTATTCACCGGACACAAACACACTCTCATATCTTCACAACCATTTTCCAATTAGGTTTTCAATTTGGAACTAACTGGCTGAAGTTAATTAAAAGGCCCTAAAGAACCGAAACAAATTTTAGAGGAGTTGGTCAAAGAAGAATATACTCTGTAATAGATTTAATAAGAACAACACATTACGGATCTGCATTTAAAGTTTGGCTAGAAAATGAAGCGATCCGAGCACTAGTGAACTGATGAAAGTTTTATCCGAAATGAAGATGTTTGTGCAACTTTCTCATCTCAAACTAAAAAGGAAAAACTGGAGTTGGTAAATGAGTCCAAAGAACCGTTTTCAGGTTCTTTCAGAGAACTGAATCATTCACAGCAACGCTCAGAGTTTTATCAAACACAGTGATGCGACCATAACACTGTTCCTTCTTTCACCTCTGAGGTTTGTCTTAATATGTTTTAAGGACATAAACCACAAGTGGAAATCATTCAAGACAGTTGTTTATGTCCCAGAAAATGTAGAGATCAAACTGGGAAATGTTCAGAGAAATAAATGACAAACCCAAGAGCTCCATCTGAGGATGTTCAGTGTTTAGGCTACAGACTGTAGAGGAAGAACTGGACACACCCCTCTGTGATGTCATCGCAGGTTTCTGAAGAGTGACTGGCTGCTTCCCAGTTCTGGACTTCAGAGGATGGGAGGACACAGTCCAGACGTTCTGCTGCTGGAACACACCAAAATGTCTACTTGATGACATCACAGCTCAGCTAGCAGGCTAACACGTATCAATAAGCATCTACAATTTAACTGAGCATTAGCTAAACACTGACGTTTAATGGAGCTGAACAGACATGGACTCTTCTAAAGAGTCTCTAGGTGTCTTTTTAATGGTTTGTATTTTTGGATTTCAGCTGTTATAAAGTTTGGTGGCTGTGAAAAGTAAAAGTAAAACACGTGAATTTATAAATTGGCTTCATCCTGAATCAATTAACCACAAATCTCAAGTTAGAAGAACCATGTTCTTGCATGAAAAATGTCTTAAAGCAATAAAGTTATAATGCTCTCAAGTCAACGTTAGCGTGCACTAGATGCACCCTGGGTAAATGGGCGGAGCCAGAAAAAAACAGGGATTTCTACTATTCTTGTTATTCATTTCTTGAACATCTATATCTTGTCTAAATCTGTGTTAGCAAGCACTTCTCCACTGCTGAGATCAACCAAGATGCTAACCTGGACAGCATGATTATTACACAGGTGCATCTGAGGCAGAGCTGGAGGTAGCAGAGGTTCAGATGTTGAGGTTCTTGACCAGGATGGAGAGGATCAGGAAGGAGAACAACAGAGGAACAGAACATGTTAGATGTTCTGGAGAGAAAACCCAGACTGAGATGGTTTGGACCTGAACAGAGGAGGGATGGAGGAGATGTCTGGAGCAGGATGATGAGGCTGGAACTGGACCAGGAGGTCTGGAGGAAGACCAGAGAGGAGATTTATGGATGGAGAGGAAGAGGACATGAAGAGAGGAGGATGGAGGAGATGATCCACTGAGGAGACGTCTGAAGAGGAGATCTGAGAGAGAAGAGAAGAGGATGGAGAGGAGACGCATCGCTGCATCTCTGGTGGTTCTTTCTGAATTTTAAGGAGCTCCTTCTAACTCTGGTTTGAGTCTAAATCACAAGATTCATCATAATACAAGAGTTGTCTTTTTTAAAAAAAAAAGCATCTTGTTTGACATTCCAGGGAATATCTGCGTATGTTTGTCTCACGTTTCCATCCAGGAACCTGCTCTGAACCGTTTGAAGCAACACTGCCACCATGTGGACAAAGTAACACCTGGCAGGTCCCTGTTTCACAGGTACTGATCCGTTAAAGGTTCCTGTTCCAACCAGCAGAAACACTGATCCTTCTGAAGAAGAGTCATCTAGACCCAAACATCTTTAATAATTACCCACCTGTATCCAACTTACCGTTTTTAAATAACATTTTAGAAAAACTGGTTCTTAACCAAGTAAATTATTTCTTAGTCAAAAATAATATTCTAGAGAAGTTTCAGTCTGGTTTTAGGATGAACCACAGTACAGAGAATAGCCCTTTTAAAGATTTTAAATGATATCAGCTTTAATACAGATTCACAAACTCACAGTCTTGGTTCTACTGGATCTCAGCGCCGCCTTTGATACAGCCGACCATCACATTTATTAAACAGACTCAGAAACCTGGTGGGCCTCTCTGGTTCTGTTCTGGACTGGTTCAGATCTGATCTCACAGATCCATGTTTCTCTGTCAGTATGGATAAATGCTCCTCCAGAATAAATAAAATTAAGTGTGGGGTGCCCCAAGGGTCAATCTGAGGTCCAATTCTTTTTAATCTGTGTAATCTGTGTGTCCGTGGGGTGCTCGCACCCCACGGACCAGAGACCCACAGACGAGGCAGCGCGGCTCACAGGGCACAGAACAGCTCGGAAAACACCACGCAGACGAAAACAACACAAAACAAACCCCCGGGGTACCCCAAACAGACAAAAACTCCGCACCGCTCCGCCGCAGCTCAGTGATCAGACAGACAAAATAAATCTCACTCACCAGAACAGTGGTTCGGTCGTTCATCCGTCCTTGTCCCCATCCAGTCGCTGCGGTTGTCCATCACGAGACCGGATTCCTCAAAACCTATGGAATTTGCGGCCAAAAAGAGCTTTCTCTCACCGATCAGGACCGCAGCGAGTGGAACCAGCAGACAAAGCACAGAAAAACAAGTAAAAAAAATCCAGGGACGCCACTGTTATGCCAGAAATTGGGCATATCTTACTCATTAGAATACACTCCAATTATACTCTAATTGTGTTCTGGTGATGCAGTCAATTCGGTTTATTAAACAAAGCACTGACAAACCAACGGAGGTGCAAAACGGAGTTTTTTTTATTCTCCAAGTCTGCATGCAAATTCAGAGAGGTCATTACAGAATGCCGGATGGTTCAGAATGACCCAGTCTCAGTAGGAAGCAGTTGCCTTTGAACATCACATGAAAACATCAGGACCTTGGATAAGTTCTCTAGACATCCACGTCAAAACTCAGCAGACTCGTTGGAGCCTGAACGATAACAAAACTGTGGCCTTAGAACACGCAGGAATCGAGACCAGAAGTCATGGACTCATGACACAGCACTTTAGCTCAAAATGCAATTTCTGACACAACAGTGTCCCCTTAGGGACGTCATCAGGAGACATCAGCTTCCACAGTTATGCAGATGAGACACAGCTGGACATCACCGTGTCTCCTGATGACTCAGGACCAGTTGATGATCTTTTTAACTGTATTTTAGATATTAAAACATGGATGCAGAGAATTTCCTTCAGCTCAACCAGGCTAAAACTGAGGTCCTAGTTATTGGTCCTGAAGGCCAGAGAGAGAAACTTTTACTAAAACTACAAGACCTGAAACCTGACAATGTGGCAAGAACCCGGGCGTCATTTTAGACTCTGAGCTTAATTTTATTTCTCATATCAAAAACGTAACAAAAGTAGGTTTGTATCATCTTAAGAATATATCCAGAGTCGGCCCGTTTCTCTCTCAGGCTAACACGGAGGTGCTGGTGTGATGATGTGTAGAGTCTACCCTGGTCTACCTGGGTTGAGGTGGTCTCTGGAACGGCGCCCCCTGTGGTCGCGGGCTGTGGCGCCTCCCAGAGGTGGTATTTCCTCACCTGATCCTCAGTGTCCCGCCATGTTACTGAACTATTTTTACTTTGTGCTGTGAGTGTGCATGTGTGTGTGTGTATGTGTGTGTGGAGTAGTGTCTGAGTAGCTTCACTGGTCAGACACACCTGGATTAATCAGTTTGTCCAGTAATAACAGGTATTGATGCTCACTAAATGAATGTAGAGTAGCATAGCCAACATAGGCTACTGAACAAAAACAGAATAGCCTTTAATGTCTTGGTTTGTTTTTGGTTTTTGCTCTTCCTGCTAGAGCGCCCCCTGAGGGCTGAAGAAAAATTCATAGAAAAGCTGCATCTCTGTATAAACCTCATGGTTTAAAGCGCGGGACAAAAGTAGCGGCTTATAGTCCGGAAAATACGGTAGTTGCACATTTTAATTTATATTTTGTTGAGTGATGTTTAGTTGAATTTGTTTTTTCACAAATTAAAATGGGTCTTTTTTTTATTTAGAATTTATTTATGTATATGTTAAGTTTATTAATAAAGCCATATAAATACTATACATGTGTAATATTTTGTTTTTTTTTTAACATTAGTTATTCATTTTAGACATAATTTGGTAATAAATTAATTTAAGTAACAAAAAATCTGAAGAGCCACTTGGGAGCCGAAAGAGCCAGTTCTTTTTAGTGAGCCGATAGCAGTTAAAAGGTAAATGAACATATTTTTTATTTGTTACTTTATTCTCTGTTTTTTATTATGTACAACTCTAATTTTATGTTTATTGTGCAGTAATCTAATGGTAACAAGTATTTGTTACATGTTTTGGTGCATTATGTCTGAATTTTGGCGGGCTTGGAACGGATTAGAGCATTTACATGGAAAACGTCTCTACTTACGAATTTTTCAGGTTATGAAACTACTAGAAGCAATTAATTTCGTAAATAGAGGTACCACTGTACATGTTTATACACCAGACACGTTAGTTGAAAAATACGTTTATATTTCAGTTCTAGGTCGTTTATGTTCTCACGAGGATGATTCCAGAAATAATTATTTATTATGAATAAATATAATAATCATCTAGAACCGGAAGGGAACGTTTCCATAGAAATCCGGTGACGACGCTGATGACGATCCCTTCTTGTGATGGCGCAGGCGCACTGATACTTGGTGGTAGACGTCTGAAGCAAGTGCCTGTAAGGTGAAGACAAAAAACTGGAGACACCTGAGAGTAATGAAAAAAGATCTATTTACATTGTGAATCGATATAACGGTGAATCACTGCATTTTCTCTGAATGGTGTAGGTATTTTTGATCAGGCGGCGCTGCGGTCAGCAGGGGTCCTTCAGCAACAGCAGGAGCAGATCAGCGCGGTGGTGAGAAAATAAATGTTTAAATATTTATTTCTGCTGCGTTTATCAGCAGGTTTAAATGTGTGGCTCTGCTGCAGTATCACCAACAGGTTTAAATCACCGTGTTGGTTTAGTTCCTGCCAGCAGGAGACGGTGGTAATCAGCAGAGCCGCGGGAACATATTCTCAGCAGCAGAGGGTGCTGGGAGTCTGACACACACCTCTGCGATGTTAGTGTGTGTGTGTGTGTGTGTACCGCATCAACTATATGGTTGTCAACTATATAGTATATAACCCAAGTAAGAGGAGGGTTAGGGTTATGGTTAACCTAACCTAACAGGTCAACCTTCCTCAGAAATCCTGGATCTCTGAACTCTGAAACTGCTTTGGTGCAACAGACCTCTGGGATATTTAATGTGTATGGTAATATGGATATAACTATAACGCTGAAATGGTTTAATGTCATTAGGTGGTCTGATAACAGAGACATCTGAACTGCTGAATTTGTTTCGGGGAAGTCAGAGGTCTGAATAGATGGATGTAGTTGGAGCATTCAGGGTTATATAACCTACATAGGGATGTACGATAACTGTTTTTAAAAACTGATACCGATAACCAATAACTTTCAGCTCCTAAAGGCCGATAACGATAACTGATAACACACACATATACCTAAGATCATTACATCAATACTATGAACAAAATCAAAAATAGTTTTGACTCTTTAAATGAACAGTATTTATTTTTTACAATGAAAAACTATTGTCAAGCCTCTCAAACATTTTCTTAAAGTTATCAAACAAACCTATTTGATATCTCACATTAACTTAAATAAGGTTCATTACTGACTGATATAAAAAATAAAGGCTCCTTGAACTGATGGAAATACATGCATCAGAATTACTAACTGAAAAAGATTAACATTTAAAGGATTTTGGCTTGTTGTTCCATTTAAATTAATACCTTTAACTAAAGTAAATGAGGTTCAGTAGTTATTATTTTTTAATCTCATGGAAGCTTTAGATGAGAGGAATGAGGGAGAGGAGAGACTGCTGCTGGCTTGCGCACGTTAGCATTAACTGCCGTTAGCGCGATTTCAAAACTCCATGGAAGTGATTGTTATGTTGTAGGTGGCTGATCAGGTTTTACGTATTAAAGCTTGTGCTTCCCTCCTCGTAGAATTCACTCGGAGGATTCGTCACAAATAACCACCAAACTATCTTCTTCTGAAACTTTAACCAAGTTCCACGCCGCCATGTTTGTTGTGATCAGTACGCTGTGCTGCAGGCTGCATTCAAGGTGGAACGTAAATTCCCACGTTCCCTCGTTTGCTAGTCGTTCTTTCAGCCTTTTCTATTTTTTTTTCTTTTTTTATGTGTAACATGAGGGAAATACTGCGAATATCAATTCAAGTCAGCAACTACTAAAAAATTATGACCGAGTTAACGAGTTGTTTTCTGGCATGAGGGGGTATTCTTGATTTTCCTTACTGAGTAATTGTTTTTCTGATTATGCCGACGTTACTTGAACATAACATTCACTGCCGGTCATTCAAGGCTCAGAGGGAGCGAGACACTGCTGTGTTGACAGAAATATAAATGTTATCGGAGCTATTCGTCGTGATATCGGACTTATCGGGATGACGTCATAATTTCCTGTTATCGTTCACCCCTAAACAAGCATATTTGATCTTATCCTGCCGTACATCACAAATGTCACTCATCACGTGACTTAACTGCTTTAACGTCTTTCTCACGTTCAGTTATGTTGCTTTGTGGAGCAGAAAACTCAGGTCTCTGGACAGAAGCAGGAGCTGCATGAACACGGAGGCTTCATGGTTTCTTGTTTTTTTTTTTTTTTTCTCCAGACATCAGGATGGGTCGCTCCTCCAAAGATAAACGAGACATCTACTACCGTCTGGCCAAAGAGGAGGGCTGGAGAGCCCGCAGCGCCTTCAAGCTCCTGCAGCTGGACCACGAGTTCAGTCTGTTCACAGGTCTGTCGTTCGTTCAGTCACGCTGAACCTTCTTTACCGTCATCGCCACATGTAGCGTAAACGACATGTACGTGTTAAAATGCTCTGAACCAGTGCAGTGGTTAAAAAAGTAACAATAGAAGGTAATAAATAAAACACTACACATCCCGTAGCCCAGCGTGATGCTGGACTGGACCCAGTAGCCCAGCTGGATGCTGGACTGGACCCAGTAGCCCAGCTGGATGCTGGACTGGACCCCGTAGCCCAGCTGGATGCTGGACTGGACCCCGTAGCCCAGCTGGATGCTGGACTGGACCCCAGTAGCCCAGCTGGATGCTGGACTGGACCCCGTAGCCCAGCCTGGATGCTGGACTGGACCCCGTAGCCCAGGTGGATGCTGGACTGGACCCCGTAGCCCAGCTGGATGCTGGACTGGACCCAGTAGCCCAGCTGGATGCTGGACTGGACCCAGTAGCCCAGCTGGATGCTGGACTGGACCCAGTAGCCCAGCTGGATGCTGGACTGGACCCCAGTAGCCCAGCTGGATGCTGGACTGGACCCAGTAGCCCAGCTGGATGCTGGACTGGACCCAGTATCCCAGCTGGATGCTGGACTGGACCCAGTAGCCCAGCTGGATGCTGGACTGGACCCAGTAGCCCAGCTGGATGCTGGACTGGACCCAGTAGCCCAGCTGGATGCTGGACTGGACCCAGTATCCCAGCTGGATGCTGGACTGGACCCAGTATCCCAGCTGGATGCTGGACTGGACCCCGTAGCCCAGCGTGATGCTGGACTGGACCCAGTATCCCAGCTGGATGCTGGACTGGACCCAGTATCCCAGCTGGATGCTGGACTGGACCCAGTATCCCAGCTGGATGCTGGACTGGACCCAGTAGCCCAGCTGGATGCTGGACTGGACCCGTAGCCCAGCTGGATGCTGGACTGGACCCAGTAGCCCAGCTGGATGCTGGACTGGACCCAGTAGCCCAGCTGGATGCTGGACTGGACCCAGTATCCCAGCTGGATGCTGGACTGGACCCAGTAGCCCAGCTGGATGCTGGACTGGACCCAGTAGCCCAGCTGGATGCTGGACTGGACCCCGTAGCCCAGCTGGATGCTGGACTGGACCCGTAGCCCAGCTGGATGCTGGACTGGACCCAGTAGCCCAGCTGGATGCTGGACTGGACCCAGTAGCCCAGCGTGATGCTGGACTGGACCCAGTAGCCCAGCTGGATGCTGGATCTCAGTCTGGGTAGAGTTTGGCCCCTTTAAATCTCCATCAGCTGCTGCTGTTGCTATGGTTACTCATCATAACAATGATAAAGCCGTCCCTCAAGCAGAGCAGGATCCAAACCAGGATGAAAATCAAGAATATAGTGCAGAAAGCTACCAGCTGCTTTCATGAGCGGCGCTGCTCTAGAATTTAATTATCTATAACTGGGTGTAGTTGAGAATAACTGTTACCTGTTGTCGTCCTTCCAGCTGTTGCTTAGTCACCTGTGTGTTTCAGGTGTGAGGAGAGCGGTGGATCTCTGTGCAGCTCCCGGCAGCTGGAGTCAGGTCCTCAGCAGGAAACTCAGGTCTCCGTTCGTAGACGGCAACATCTGCAGCTGACGTGTCGGAGGAACTCGGGTCGCTGAGGCGTCGTCTGTCGTGTGTTTCTCCTCAGGGAGGCGAAGGGGGAGAAGGAGGGGGGGGGAGCTGAGGAGGTGAAGATCGTGGCGGTGGACCTCCAAGCCATGGCTCCTCTGCCAGGAGTCACCCAGATCCAGGGAGACATCACCAAGGTGCAGAAATGGCGTCCGACAGGTTCCACCGTTTAGTGCTGTGATCTCTCTGCTGTGACCTTTGACCTCCTCCAGGGTCGCTTCTAAATGTTCAGAAGACTGGATTCCTGTTCATTTTAAATCATTTTAAAAGTTTCTTTCCCCATTTATATGTTGTAGCTGCCCTCAAGAACCACAAAAAGACTTCATTGTTTGGGAGAAAACCTCATATTTGTGAACTTGTGTCCAGAAAGACCTTTCTAAAGACAGCTTTCATTTTCCAAAGACCTTTGGAAAATGAGAGAAGAAGACACAGAAATGCTCGTTGTCCCTGGAAACGAGACGTTTCTGCCTGACGACCCGTGTCCCGTTCTTCCCGCCAGGTATCAACAGCTCAGCAGATAATCCGTCACTTTGAGGGGCAGCCGGCTGACCTGGTGGTGTGTGACGGAGCTCCAGACGGTGAGCTGCAGGTGACCCGTGAGTCCACCAGAGTCCTCCGCTGTGGTTCTGACCGCTGCTCTGTTTCCATAGTAACCGGGCTCCATGATGTGGATGAGTACATCCAAGCTCAGCTCCTATTGGCTGTAAGTACCTTTATGTGGAGCAACACTTGAGACGACACCTACGACGGCGGGTTCACACACTGCAACAACTCAAAATCTTACCAAGAGTATTTTACTAATTTAAAGTCAAAATATCTCATCACACTTAATTTAAGACAAAATCACCTAAAGAGTAACATTTCAGTGAGATATAGGAGCTTGTTTTTAGACGGTGCATCCTGAATATCTTGTTAAGTGAAATAGTCTTGAAAACATCTTGTTTGAGTCATATCTCAGATGAAAACACGTTTTTTTTGACATGTCATAAGATTTTTAAGCTAATTTCAAGATCTTGTCAGGCTTAAATATATTGTCTTATTTCATGAAATCTTATTAAGCGAATTTTCACGTGTTCCATTCGGCAGATTTTTTTGCTTATTACAAGGAAAAATATCTTGTATTAAGTTTTTTTTTACTTATTTTTTGAGTGGCCTTTTTTCCAGTGCACCTGCGGCGGGTTCACACCTGCGGTGGGTTCACACCTGCGGCGGGGCGGGTTCACACCTGCGGCGGGTTCACACCTGCGGCGGGTTCACACCTGCGGCGGTTCGGGTTCACACCTACAGCGGGTTTACACCTGCGGCGGGTTCACACCTGGGTGGGTTCACACCTGCGGTGGGTTCACACCTCAGGGGGGCGGTGGTTCACACCTGCGGCGGGTTCACACCTGCGGTGGGTTCACACCTACAAGGGGTTCACACCTGCGGTGGGTTCACACCTGCGGGGTTCACACCTGCGTTCACACACCTGCGGTTCACCTGCGGGTTACACCTACGGCGGGTTCACACCTGCGGCGGGTTCACACCTGCGGTGGGTTCACACCTGCGGCGGGGCGGGTTCACACCTACAGCGGTTTCACACCTGGGGGGGGTTCACCCGCGGTGGGTTCACACCTGCGGCGGGTTCACACCTGCGGGGGGTTCACACCTGCGGTTCACACCTGGGTGGGTTCACACCTGCAGCGGGTTCACACCTGCGGTGGGTTCACACCTACGGCGGGTTCACACCTGGGTTCACACCTGCGGCGGGTTCACACCTGTGGCGGGTTCACAGGTGTTTCTGATGGAACAAACACTAACGCGGCTGTTTGTCTCGCAGGCACTGAACATCACAACTCATGTCTTAAAACCCAGAGGAACATTTGTGGCCAAGGTGAGTCCAACTTTTATTCCTACCTGTTGATCTTATTTATTGATAATTCAGAGAATAACACCTGAAGTCATCTCAGGAATGATGCACCTGCTTCTGCTAAAGGAATAGACAGGTGTACCAGAGACAAAGCAGTACAAAACACATATCGATACCATCATGACTTAGTTTAAAAACGTGTGGAATAAAGTGTAATTGCACATATACTCCAGTAGGTGGCAGTGGTGCTCTCATTGCCGCTGTGTGTGCAGGGAGCGTTAGCTCTATGGTGTGGTTTTATTCTTCTTCGTTTTCTTGTTCCTTGGGGGTTGGGGTTAGTCAGCGGTGTGCTGGAGTGCTAACTGGGTAACTTTGTTTGACCCGTCTCAGATCTTTCGAGGTAAAGATGTGACTCTGCTGTACTCTCAGCTGAAGATCTTCTTCAGCAGTGTGACCTGTGCCAAGCCTCGCAGCAGCAGAAACTCCAGCATCGGTGAGTCACCACCGCCGCCAGGGACCAAAACACCTCCATCACGCATCTTTAATCATATGAAATAAATATTTAATAATCCCTAAACTTGTTGCAGATGTTTCCACAGCTCTAGCGATATTACGACCCAGCAGTAGAGCTGAGTATTCAACAGACTTGAATACAGCCTTGACGACAGAGCGCAGTCGCCATATTGGAGTGTAAACAACAAGCTAGGGCCTGAACGATCACATAGTCTTGGTGCAGGTTACGGTGAACGTCATGACCAGTCGGTAATACCTGGGACAACAACCAACACCTGCATGCCTAAACACTCAGTCCCCAGCCGATCATGCAGAATTATTTACAAAATAAAATACGTCTTTTAATTAAAGATCATCCAAATTAGTGCTGGGCAATATGACGATACATATCGTCGGGACGATATAAAAGTGTGTATCGTGCCATTTCTCTTCTATCGTTTCTATCGTTTCTATCGTTTCTAACCTAATTTTATCAATTATTACAGCAAATATGTAATTAAATAACCTGCAACGATAAATTTGATAGAAACATATCTACTTCTACAAGTAGCCTTTTATGTTTGCACTTTTAGTCATGGTTAATGCCTTAAACAGAGTTCTCTTCAACCCTCATGTTTACTTTAAACACTTTATATTGGTTTGCAAACTTTGCACTACAAGGTTACAGATTTCAGAAAGTTTGAAAAATAATTTGTGTTTATTTTTTATAGCTGAACTTCAGTGCAAAAAATGTTTTTTTCTCAGAAACTGTTGTGCACTTTAAAAAAATGTGAAAGCTACTGTACCTCTGTACCTACCTGTTTTTGCTGCACTAAATGTATGTTTGTGACAGTTCACTAAATGTCCTTTCAAAATAAAGTTGAAAGTAAGCAAGAAATTTTTGTCAAACTTTTCAGAGAATAACTGAAAACATACTTTATTATGGTATATCGTGATATATATCGTTATCGTGATATAAAATAGTCCATATCGTGATATATGATTTTTTCCATATCGCCCAGCACTAATCCAAATGTTATAAATAGTCAGTTAATCAGATGAAAACACACACCTCCAACAAAATGCTCGTTAGATATGCGACTTGTTCTCACCGGTCGGAACGCGTCGGAACACAACGACCCACTTTTCTCGGCGTTCTACGTCGGCTGGAAATCAGTGGAACGGTAGTCCCGGTCCGTTTCTGTTACATCCAATAATTCGCCAACAACGACTGTGTGCTCACTGTGTTTTTATCGTGTCTTACCGCCGTTTTCGCTACACTTATATATATATCATGCTTTTTGGCATCTACGTCACATTGTCGTGACTCCGAGGTCCAGAGGCTTAAAGCCCTATGCTACACTTTCCTCTGTAGTTTATGCAGCCAGCAGCTACACAGTTCAAAAACATGTTTTCGAACTGTTTGCTATCCACCTGAACACACGACACACGACAGGTAAACTGCTCAGCTGAAGGGCTGTTTTCACTCCAACATGGCGGCGAGTTGTTGCGACTGCAGTGTGTGACGCCAGGTGCAAATATAGATACCAATATCTTATCTTTGATACGATCCCGGCTTGATCCTTTTTTTTTAATACCAGTGTAATAAAATTTAGACATAAAGGAGGTCACATAAGACATTGACATGATTTGTGTTTGTGTGCAGAGGCCTTCGTGGTGTGTCAGAACTACTGTCCTCCTGAAGGCTACGTCCCCAACATGTCCAACCCTCTGCTGGATCACTGCTACGGTACCTGAGGGAACACTCACCTAAACTAGTGGTCATTCAGACGAGGCAGGCGAGCCAGGTCTCACACCTTCATCAGGTCTAACACCTTCACCAGGTCTCACACCTTCACTGGGTCTCACACCTTCATCAGGTCTCACACCTTCACCAGGTCTAACCTTCACCTCTCACCACCAGGTCTAACACGGTGGTCTCACCTTCACCAGGTCTCACACCTTCACCGGGTTCCACAGTTCACCGGGTCTAACACACGTTAACAGGTCTAACACCTCACCCGGTCTACACCTCACAAGGTCACACCTTCACCAGGTCTAACACCTTCACCAGGTCTAACACCTTCACCAGGTCTCACCCACCAGGTCTCAACACCTTCACAGGTCTCACACTCACACAGGTCTCACACCTTCACCAGGTCACCCTTCACCAGGTTCACACCTTCACCAGGTCACAAACCAGGTCAACACCTTCACTCACACCTTTCACAGGTCTCAACCTTCACCAGGTCTCACACCCTTCACCAGGTCTCACACCTTCACCAGGTCTCACATTCTCACCAGGTCTCACACCACAGGTCTCACACCTTCACCAGGTCTCACACCTTCACCAGGTCTCAACCACCCTTCAACCAGGTCACACCTTCACCAGGTCTCACACGTTCACCCGGTCTAACACCTTCACCAGGTCTCAACCGGTCTCACACCTTCATCAGGTCTAACACCTTCACCAGGTCTCACACCTTCACCAGGTCTACACTTCACCAGGTTTCACCAAACCTTCACCAGGTCTCACACCACCAGGTTCACCAGGTCTCAACCCTTTCACCAGGTCTACACACCAGGTCTCACACCTTCACCAGGTCTCACACCACCTTCACCGGTCACACCTTCACCGGGTCTCACACACCTTTCAACCAGGTCACACCTCTCACCACTTCACCGGGTCTAACACCTTCACCAGGTCTCACACACACTTCACCAGGTCTCACACCTTCACCAGGTCTCACCAGGTCTCACACCTTCACCAGGTCTCACCACCAGGTCTCACCGGTCTAACACCTTCACCAGGTCACACCTTCCACCGGGTTCACACCTTCACAGGTCTCACTTCACCAGGGTCTAACACCTTCACGGGTCTAACACCTTCACCGGGTCTAACCCCTCACCGGTCTCAACACCTTCACCAGGTCTCACACTTCACGGTCTTCTAACACCTTCACCGGTCTACACCCTTCACCAGGTCTACAAACTCACCACCTTCACCAGGTCTCACACCCTTCACCAGGTCTCACCCTTCACCAGGTCTAACACCTTCACCGGATCTAACACCTTCACCAGGTCTCACACGTCACCGGGTCTAACACCTTCACCAGGTCTCACACTTCACAGGTCTCACACACCGGTCACCAGGTCTAACACCTTCACCAGGTCTCACACCTCACCAGTCACCAGGTCTAACACACTTTCACCAGGTCTCACACACCTTCACCAGGTCTCACACCTTCACCAGGTCTAACACCTTCACCAGGTCTAACACACCGGTCTAACACCTTCACCGGGGTCTAACACCTTCACCGGGTCTAACACCTTCACCAGGGTCTACACACCTTCACCAGGTCTCACACGGTCACCAGGTCTAACACCTTCTACAGGTCTCACACCTTCACCAGGTCTCACACGTTCACCAGGTCTCACACGTTCACCAGGTCTCACACCTTCACCAGGTCTCACACCTTCACCAGGTCTCAACACCTTCACCAGGTCTCACACCTCTCAGCAGGTCTCACCTTCACCTCTCACCAGGTCTCACACCTTCACCAGGTCTCACACCTTCACCCAGGTCACACCTTCACAGGTCATCACCTTCACCAGGTTCACACACAGGTCTTCACCAGGTCTCACACGGTTCACCAGGTCACGTCACCACATTCACCAGGTCTCACACACACCAGGTCTCAACACGTTCACCAGGTCTCACCCTTCACACCAGGTCTCACACCTTCACCAGGTCTAACACCTTCACCAGGTCTCACACGTTCATCAGGTCTCACACCTTCACCAGGTCTCACACCTTCACCAGGGTCTCAACCTTCACACGGTCTCACCGGTCTCACACCTTCACCAGGTTCAACAGGTCACAAGTCTCACACCTTCACCAGGTTCTCACCCTTCACCAGGTTTAACACGTTCACCAGGTCTAAACACCTTCACCAGGTCTAACACCTTCACCAGGTCTCACACCTTCACCAGGTCTCACACCTTCACCAGGTCTAACACGTTCACCAGGTCTCCACCAGGTCTCACACCTTCACCAGGTCTCACACCTTCACCAGGTCTCACACCTTCACCAGGTCTCACACCTTCACCAGGTCTCACACCTTCACCAGGTCTCACACGTTCATCAGGTCTAACACCTTCTCCAGGGCTCACACCTTCACCAGGTCTCACACCTTCACCAGGTCTAACACCTTCTCCAGGGCTCACACCTTCACCAGGTCTCACACCTTCACCAGGTCTAACACCTTCTCCAGGGCTCACACCTTCGCCAGGTCTCACACCTTCACCAGGTCTCACACCTTCACCAGGGCTCACACCTTCACCAGGGCTCACACCTTCACCAGGTCTCACACGTTCACCAGGTCTCACACCTTCACCAGGTCTCACACGTTCACCAGGTCTAACACCTTCACCGGGTCTAACACCTTCACCGGGTCTAACACCTTCACAACCCTTCACCAGGTCTCACACCTTCACCAGGTCTAACACCTTCACCAGGTCTAACACCTTCACCAGGTCTCAAACCTTCACCAGGTCTCACACGTTCACCAGGTCTCACACCTTCACCAGCTTTAACACCCTTCACCGGGTCTCACACCTTCACCGGGTCTCACACCTTCACCAGGGCTCACACACCTTCACCAGGTCTCACACCTTCACCAGGTCTCAACACCTTCACCATGTTCATCAGGTCTCACACCTTCACCAGGTCTAACACCTTCACCAGGTTTAACACCTTCACCGGGTCTAACACCTTCACCGGGTCTAACACCTTCACCGGGTCTAACACCTTCACCGGGTCTCACACCTTCACCGAGTCTCACACTTTCACCGAGGTCTCACACCTTCACCCAGGTCTCACCCACACCTTCACCAGGTCTAACACCTTCACCAGGGTCTCACACCTTCACCAGGTCTAACCCTTCACCAGGTCTCAACACCTTCACCGGTCTTCGCCATTCACCAGGTCTAACACACACCTTCACCAGGGTCTAACACCTTCACCAGGTCTACACACTTCACCAGGTCTAACACCTCACCAGGTCTCACACCTTCACCAGGTCTCCACACTTCACCAGGTCTCACAACCTTCACCAGGTCTAACACCTTCACCAGGTCTAACCAGGTTCACCTTCACCAGGTCTCAACACCTTCACCAGGTCTAACACCTTCACCAGGTCCACGGTCCCAGGTCCACGCCTTTACCGGGTCTCGCACCTTCACCAGGTCTAACACCTTCACCGGTCTCACACTTCAACCAGGTCTCACACCTTCACCAGGTCTCACACCTTCACCAGGTCTAACACCTTCACCGGGTCTAACACCTTCACCAGGTCTCACACCTTCACCAGGTCTCACACCTTCACCAGGTCTAACACCTTCACCAGGTCTAACACCTTCACCAGGTCTCACACCTTCACCAGGTCTCTCACCTTCACCAGGTCTAACACCTTCACCAGGTCTCACACCTTCACCAGGGCTCACACCTTCACCAGGTCTCACACGTTCATCAGGTCTCACACCTTCACCAGGTCTCACACCTTCACCAGGTCTCACACTTCACCAGGTCTAACACCTTCACCGGGTCTAACACCTTCACCGGGTCTAACACCTTCACCGGGTCTAACACCTTCACCAGGTCTCACACCTTCACCAGGTCTAACACCTTCACCAGGTCTAACACCTTCACCAGGTCTCAAACCTTCACCAGGTCTCACACGTTCACCAGGTCTCACACCTTCACCAGCTTTAACACCTTCACCGGGTCTCACACCTTCACCGGGTCTCACACCTTCACCAGGGCTCACACCTTCACCAGGTCTCACACCTTCACCAGGTCTCACACGTTCATCAGGTCTCACACCTTCACCAGGTCTAACACCTTCACCAGGTTTAACACCTTCACCGGGTCTAACACCTTCACCGGGTCTAACACCTTCACCGGGTCTCACACCTTCACCGAGTCTCACACCTTCACCGAGTCTCACACCTTCACCAGGTCTCACACCTTCACCAGGTCTAACACCCAGGCTCACCCTCACCCAGGTCTCACGCCTTCACCAGGTCTCACCCTTTACCAGGTCTCACACCTTCACAGGTCAACACCTTCACCAGGTTCTAACACCTTCAACCGGGTCTAACACCGTTCACCAGGGTCTAACACCTTCACCAGGTCTCACACCTTCACACCAGGTCTAACACCTTCACCAGGTCTAACCACCAGGTTCACCAGGTCTCACACCTTCACAGGTCTCACACCTTCACCCGGTTCTCTACACCTTCACCAGGTCTAACATCTAACTCCTTCACAGGTCTACACCTTCACCAGGTCTCACGCCTTTACCAGGTCTCACACCTTCACCAGGTCTAACACCTTCACCAGGTCTCAACACGTTCACCAGGTCTAACACCTTCACCAGGTCTCACACCTTCACCAGGTCTCACACCTTCACCAGGTCTAACACCTTCACCAGGTCTCACACCTTCACCAGGTCTCACACCTTCACCAGGTCTCACGGTCTAACACCTTCACCAGGTCTCACGCCTTTACCAGGTCTCACGCCTTCACCAGCTACCCTTCACCAGGTTCACACCTCACACACCTTCCACCAGGTCTCACACCTTCACCAGGTCTCACACGGGTTAACACCTTCACCAGGTCTAACACCTTCACCAGGTCTTCACACTTCACCAGGTCTCACAACCTTCACCAGGTCTACACCTTCACAAGGGTCTAACACCTTCACCAGGTCTAACACCTTCACCAGGTCTAACACCCAGGTCTCACAACTTCCCAGGTCTCTCACCTTCACCAGGTCTCACACCTTCACCAGGTCAACACCTTTCACCAGGTCTCAAACGTTCACCAGGTCTAACACCTTCACCAGGTCTCACACGTTCACCAGTTCTAACACCTTCATGTCAGAAGTTAATTACAGTGAGAGGAAGGAAACTGGTATCAGACCTTTCAGAAAACTGGAAATCAGGATTGCTAAAGAAAATGTCCAACTGCTCCATCTCTAGCTGAGTTAGGTCTCATGTTCTTCTGGTTTACAGCTGATATGATGTAAAATGTATTTTCAAAGTTGTGTCCTCAGTCTGGGTTCTGGTCTCTGTCCTTTAGATGTGGACTTCAACCAGTTAGAGGGTCCAAACCGCGTCATCGTCCCCTTCCTGGCCTGTGGTGACCTCAGCGCCTTCGACTCTGACAGAACCTACCCTCTGCAGGTGAGGAGCTGGTCTTCTAACGGGGGTCTAGAAGTCCGTCCCAACAGTTTCAGACAGACGCTGAGGTCCAGAACAAACAGATGTAGAGACCAGAAGGCCTCTGATAACTCTGACAGCTTCAACCTGACTGGAGGGTGTTGGAGTCTCTGAGGACAGAAATGGAGGACTGTCCATCCCTGGAGACGTCAGCTACTCAGTTAGAGACGCTTTAAAACCAGCCGCTGCTGCAGATCAGTGTTGCAGCGCTGCGACGGCGTAGCGAAAGCGCAGCGATAGCGTAGCGACAGCGCAGCAACAGTGCAGTGATTGATAGCGTAGCGACGGCGTAGCGTAGCGACAGGGTAGCGTAGCGACAACGTAGCGACAACGTAGCGACGGCGTAGAGAAAGCGCAGCGATAGCGTAGGGACAGCGCAGCAACAATGCAGTGATAGCTTAGCGACGGCGTAGCGACAGCGATAGCGTAGCGACAGCGCAGCAACAGTGCAGTGATTGAAAGCGTAGCGACGGCGTAGCGACAGCGATAGCGTAGCGACAGCGCAGCAACAGTGCAGTGATTGATAGCGTAGCGACAGCGTAGCGACGGCGTTGCTGCAGGACCAGTCTACCAGTGGATCTAGAAGTCCAGAAGTCAGGGGCCATCAGGGCCCCCACTTCTCACAGAGGGACCAGATATTTGTCCAGCATCCTTGAACACAATCACAGTTTGTTTGTAGTCAAAATGTATCTACGTTTCAGCAGTCACGCCGACTGTCAAACACTTTAAATAAATAAAGAAAACTTAGATGGTGGAACTCCTGACTAACTACTTCTTACACTGATGTTTACTGTGTTTAGACTAAGGACTAGACTAGACTAAAGACTAGACTAGACTAAAGACTAGACTAGACTAAAGACAAGACTAGACTAGACTACAATAAAAACTAGACTAAAGACTAGACTAAAGACTTGACTAGACTAAAGACTAGACTAGAGTAGACTAGATTAAAGACTAGACTAAAGACTAGACAAGAGTAGACTAGACTAACCACTAGACTAGACTAGACTAAACTCAAGACTAGACCAAAGACTAGACTAGACAAGCCTAACGACTAGACTAAAGACTAGACTAGACTAAAGACTAGACTAGACTAAAGACTAGACTAGACTAAAGACTAGACTAGACTAAAAATAATCAGACCTCTCAGCAGCTCTCAGAAATTATCTGTGCTGTGGTTTTAATTTATTTATTTATTTATTTATTTATTTATTTATTTTTATTTATTTTATTTATTTAGATGGGACAATGCATATTAATGGACAACCACATGAAGCAGTGTAAAACACCGGATTTAGCAAGGATGCTAATTTCCTCCGCAGTCCCCACATGATACACAAGGTTAAAATAAACAATAATGACAAATAAACCAGCATAGCCGGTCATAAAAATATACACAAAAAAGACAATGAGCCTTGTTGCTCATGACAGACCAGGATGTGATCATTGAGTGTTTAAAGTGCAAAAAAATGCTAAGTGCTTCAGTGCTAAAGTTTAAGGTGCTGAAGTGCATATTGCACACTGCCCAATTGCACATGATTTTGCACACACAGACTTGTGTGTGCAGGTGATATTGCCACAAGTTAGCATACATAGATATAATTATGTACGCACAAAAAACACAGAAAATTGCATACATAACAAGTGTATGTAAGCATACAAAGGTCACTGGACTGGTCTATCACTAGCAACATTCCCAACAAAACGACTTATACAGAAGACATTACGAATACAGGTACATATGACAAATACAGACTATAGAAATTCAAGATTCAATGGGTGCAGTTTTGAGTTTCCAGTAGCCATGTTTTTAGGTACTTTGAGAAAAGTAGTAAGTGTGGTGAGTCCCGTATGTCACTTGGATTGTATTCCAGAAGTGAGATGCTTGATATGAAAAAAACTGACTGACCAGACACACTTTTCCTAAAAGGGACCCGACAATCTCCTCTAGACCCTGCTCGAGTTGACCTGTTTGTGTTAATCTCTACAAACTCATTCAATGGTGGTGGTGCTAGTCCATGGAGGATCTTGTAGATTAAAATAGAATCCGCATAAGTTATTATATTTTCCCAACTCAACACATTCATATTTTTTTAGGATTTTACAATGGTGGTGTGAGTTGGGCTTTCTGTCTAGGACTTTTAGGGCCTGCTTATAGGCTATTTCTATGGGCCTTAGTGTGGATTTGCATGCCCGTGCCCACGTTGTTACGCAATACGTCATGTGTGGCATGATCATCGAACCTAGATATAGTTTGCAGAATCAGTAGTTAAGTTATTTCGAATGTATCTAAAATTTGACAGGTTGAATTTTATTTTATTCACAGTTTTTTTTACTTGCTGTTTGAAGCTTAGTTGGTGAGTCAATAATAATTCCTAAATATTTAAATTCCTGTACGACTTCAAGTTTTGTTCCATGGACAAGCACATCAAACACACCATCTGAATCTGAATTTGCTTTTTTAGAGAAAAACATTGCAAACAGTTTTTGATACATTGAGATGTAACTGGGAATCTTTCAACCAGTTAGAGTTAGACACATTAGTCATTGCTATGGACAAATCTTTTGCGGCTTGACATTTTGTTTTTGCATGCACATACACGACTGCGTCGTCAGCATACATCTGGAAAGCTACATTTGATGGGCAGCAGTTGGGTAGGTCATTGATGTACAAGCTAAACAGAATTGGTCCAAGGACTGAGCCTTGAGGTACACCCAGATTATTTTCAGAAGTTGAGGATACTGTATTGTGAACTCTAACACACTGTTTCCGCTGCTCAACATATGATTCAAAACCATCATTGCAATGCTCTTTCAGAAAAGTTAAAATATGGACATCTTAGTTAAAAGTATCTGATGATTTACTGTATCGAATGCCTTTCTTAAATCAAGAAAAAACAGCTCCTATGACACCCCCAGAATCGATTTTAGACTTCAGTTTCTCCATAAATAAACAAATGGCTGTCTCAGTGGAGTGGTACTTTCTAAAGCCAAACTGCATTGGATTCAGGTTGTACGGACTGTCATTCAAATGATTAATGATTTGCTCTGCCACCAGTTTTTCTGCTACTTTGGAAACTGCAGGGAGAATGCTTAATGGTTCACTGTGGTTGGAACGTTCACCACTAGTCTTTAGTCTAGTCTAGTCTAGTCTAGTCTTTAGTCTAGTCTAGTCTAGTCTTTAGTTCACTGTAGTAGGAACGATCACCACTAGTCTTTAGTCTAGTCTAGTCTAGTCTTTAGTCTAGTCTAGTCTAGTCTAGTCTAGTCTTTAGTTCGCTGTGGTGGGAATGATCACCACTAGTCTTTAGTCTAGTCTAGTCTAGTCTAGTCTAGTCTTTAGTTCGCTGTGGTGGGAACGATCACCACTAGTCTTTAGTCTAGTCTAGTCTAGTCTTTAGTCTAGTCTAGTCTAGTCTTTAGTTCACTGTAGTAGGAACGTTCACCACTAGTCTTTAGTCTAGTCTAGTCTAGTCTAGTCTAGTCTTTAGTCTAGTCTAGTCTAGTCTAGTCTAGTCTAGTCTAGTCTTTAGTTCACTGTAGTAGGAACGTTCACCACTAGTCTTTAGTCTAGTCTAGTCTTTAGTTCACTGTGGTGGGAACGTTCACCACTAGTCTTTAGTCTAGTCTAGTCTAGTCTTTAGTTCACTGTGGTGGGAACGTTCACCACTAGTCTTTAGTCTAGTCTAGTCTAGTCTTTAGTTCACTGTAGTAGGAACGTTCACCACTAGTCTTTAGTCTAGTTAGTCTAGTCTAGTCTAGTCTAGTCTAGTCTAGTCTTTAGTTCACTGTGGTGGGAACGTTCACCACTAGTCTTCTAGTCTAGTCTAGTCTAGTCTTTAGTTCACTGTGGTGGAAACGTTCACCACTAGTCTTTAGTCTAGTCTAGTCTAGTCTTTAGTTCACTGTGGTGGAAACGTTCACCACTAGTCTTTAGTCTAGTCTAGTCTAGTCTAGTCTAGTCTAGTCTTTAGTTCACTGTAGTGGAAACGTTCACCACTAGTCTTTAGTCTAGTCTAGTCTAGTCTAGTCTAGTCTAGTCTAGTCTAGTCTAGTCTTTAGTCTAGTCTAGTCTAGTCTAGTCTTTAGTTCACTGTGGTGGAAACGTTCACCACTAGAGGGCAGTGTTGTGTCTGGTGAGCTTCTTCTTATCAGGAGGAGCAGCGGTGATGTCAGTCAGTCAGTTTACCTGATACAGGTGTTTTCAGGACGGTTCATGTGTTTTAAAGTTGATGACTGGATTTTTCTTTAATGACTTGGACTCGGCTCAGACTCAACCACCTGGGACTGGGAAATGATACTGGAGTCTGACTCAAAGCTTGGTGACTGGTTTACAGAAACATGTCTTGAATTAAATACCAGTTAAAGTTAGGGGTGTATTTATTTACGTTTCCAGCCACCACATGGTCTGAACTGTAGTTTGTTCTCAGCCGCTAAATGAAGGATGATAAATACTGAATATAGTTCTGTGTAACTGGTCTTTCAGCTCAGTGAGGGTGAACAGTACCAGTACACCCCCCCCACCCAGCCTCCGATATGCCCCCCCTACCAGCAGGCCTGCCATCTCCGCAGGAACAACCAGCTGTCCAAAGAGGACGCTCCGTCCATCTGTCCGGGCCAGAGTGAGCCAGCACCAGAACCATCCGTGGAGTCCACCTGAACCAGAACCGAGACTGATCTGGTTCAGGTTCAGGACATGTTTGGAGTCTTCATGGAGTTGGGCTTTTATCCGTTAGATCTTTTTAAATAACCTGTTTAATACTGTTTCTGAGTTTGACAGCTGAAAAATAACATTTATTTTGCAGAATAAAATCAAACTGGATTTTACTTTGATTAAATTGAATGATTAAACTACGTAGCATCATTTTAAAGAACATGGACCACGACTACATGTAGATTTGATTCAAAATAAACCATTTCCAATAACCGTTTGTCGTCCATCTGTTTGTGGATCATATGAGATATAACTGGGCTGAACTGGCAAGATAACATTGTCCTTAATGGAGGAGCAGCGAGAATGTCCGACCTAGCAACAGTAACTAGGGAGGGGGCGGTGCTTACCGAAAGGTCAGTTAGATAACATGTACGGGTGCTTTTAAAGCCATGGAGCCCTCTATGCAGACCTGGCTCTTCTTAACCCAAGAACACCCCCCCATCATTGGTGGGCCTACTTGCGGGGGAGGTCCAGGACCGTTCTTTGGTCCCGGTCCGTCCCTGCCCTCACCACAGTGTTGTTGACGCACTGCTTTCTCCACTTGAGCCCCGTTTGAACGGTTTGCCAGAATCTTCTCTGAGTCAGTCAAATCTCCCTCCGTGGCCTCAGCAAACTCCTCCAACACCCAGGTTTGTGCTTCAGAAACCGCCAAGGCTGCAGCCCGCTGACCCGTCAGAACCTTTCTGCAGCTACAGGGTCCGATAAACTCCATTATACCAAAGAGATAAATAACTCTGTTGTCCCTTATTAAATGTTTTTAAATCTAAAATGAAGGGCTTGGAAGCAGTTTCTATGGGATGTTGCTGTTTTTAGCTTGATGTTTGTATAAATGATTCCCAGAAACTCTCATCTTGATTTATAGATAGTTTTACTTTATGCAAATGTTAGTGCTTGTAAATTGTGCCTTGTTTCCTCTGATGTCTTTATAACTTTGTGTTTTGCTGCTGCTGCCCGTCTTGGCCTGGTCTCCCTTGAAAAAGAGATTCTTAATCTCAGCGGGACTAACCTGGTTAAATAAAGGTTAAATAAATAAAATATTCTTTCTATGGTCATCGGCATCATCCGCAGCTGCAGGATTAATTATCTTAAGTCTTTATTTTCAGTCCTGTTTAGGTATATAATGCCAGAGAGGCATTGATAATATAAAAAGGTATCAAGGAGTGACCTTTCAACAGTTCCTCATGTTGACCACCAGGGGGCCTGTTTGTTTCTGAGCTACAACCGTACAACAGGTGAGACCCATGTAAGACAGTTTATTGTTCTTTAAAGTATTTCTAAGTATTTTTAAATTATTCCTTTAACATTTTAAAACTTAAAAACTTTTTCTCATTTGAAATAATTCTGCAAAGTAACAAAGTAGAAAAATAAACAGGTGATTGTGACTCTGCAGACATGATGAACACAAGAACTGTACATCAAAGTGTTTTATTGATAAACAGTTTAAAAACCAAAAAGTATATCACAATTAAGAAATGACTGCAGTTTACAAAAGCTGAAATAAAAATGTAAATGTAAATGGTGTTTACGTGAACACTAGCAGATGTAACAAGGTTCCTGTTATGAACGTTTGAATGTTGGTTAAACCGTTACTAATTCAGCTGCAGGAATCAGGATCAAACCCTTCTGCAGCATAAAGATCCATCTTTCTGTCATCACTGAACTTCTTCAGACCTTTCTAGAACCTAATGGTTTCAGTTTAGCTTCCTGTCCTGGATGTCACTCAGACTGGGAACCAGTTTAATCTGTTTTAACTGGGGAACTAGTTGTGATCATTTCTGCTACTAGTAAAGGCTTTCCAGTTCCAGTTAGTTCCTGTCATCCAGTCTGACTCTGCTGAAACCGCAACTAGATTTGGTGGAAATGTGTTGATCAGATAGTCGACTCTTCCATCTGAGCAGGAGATAAAAAAAAAACCTCAACCTCAAAATCAAACATCAGCCCAACAACATCCTGACATCATCACATCTGGATGAGAAAAGCTGAGGAGCTGGTTTACTCCACCTCTGGTCCAGTTTAAACCTGGACCAGTTCCACCCCGCCTCTGGTCCAGTTCAAGCTGGGACCGGTTCCACCCCGAATCTGGTCCAGTTTAAACCAGGACTGGTTCCACCCCGAATCTGGTCCAGTTTAGCTGGGACCGGTTCCAACCTGAATCTGGTCCAGTTTAAACCAGGACCGGCTCCACTCTGAATCTAGTCCAGTTTAAACCTGGACCGGTTCCACCCTGAATCTGGTCCAGTTTAAACCGGGACTGGTTCCACCCTGAATCTGGTCCAGTTTAAACCGGGACTGGTTCCACTCTGAATCTAGTCCAGTTTAAACCGGGACTGGCTCCACCCTGAATCTGGTCCAGTTTAAACCGGGACTGGTTCCACCCTGAATCTGGTCCAGTTTAGCTGGGACTGGTTCCACTCTGAATCTAGTCCAGTTTAAACCGGGACTGACTCCACCCTGAATCTGGTCCAGTTTAAACCGGGACTGGTTCCACCCTGAATCTGGTCCAGTTTAAACCAGGACTGGTTCCACCCTGAATCTGGTCCAGTTTAAACCAGGACCGGCTCCACCCTGAATCTGGTCCAGTTTAGCTGGGACTGGTTCCACCTCTGAATCTAGTCCAGTTTAGCTGGGACTGGTTCCACCCTGAATCTGGTCCAGTTTAGCTGGGACTGGTTCCACCCTGAATCTGGTCCAGTTTAAACTGGGACTGGTTCCACCCTGAATCTGGTCCAGTTTAAACTGGGACTGGTTCCACCCTGAATCTGGTCCAGTTTAAACCGGGACTGGTTCCACTCTGAATCTGGTCCAGTTTAAACCAGGACTGGTTCCACCCTGAATCTGGTCCAGTTTAAACCAGGACCGGCTCCACCCTGAATCTGGTCCAGTTTAGCTGGGACTGGTTCCACTCTGAATCTAGTCCAGTTTAGCTGGGACTGGTTCCACCCTGAATCTGGTCCAGTTTAGCTGGGACTGGTTCCACCCTGAATCTGGTCCAGTTTAAACTGGGACTGGTTCCACCCTGAATCTGGTCCAGTTTAAACCAGGACTGGTTGAGAAAAGGTTGAGACCAGTAACTTTAGCCGTAAATGTTCTCAGTTCTGTCACTGAATCAGAAAAGTGTGTAAATGTGGTTTACCTTTAAGAATTTCCTGTTTAGGGATAAAACATTTAGCATTTAGCATTAGCGCTCCAGTTTCAATCTTCTCATTCTGGGTTCATTTACAGGTTTATTTACATCATCTTTGTCTTTACACATGTGAACACATGAATCCTGAACATCTGGACTGCCGCACCAACCGCAGCAGCTTTGGTTTCCTCACACCTGATTGGCCAGTTGTTGTCCCAGTAGCTGGAATGTTCTGGACATTTATGTCGACCTTGTTTGGATGTGAACGTGTCAGAAAGGTTTGCCGCTGTGCTGTTTGGCTCGTGGGTGAGCCGACGTGGTCGTCATGTTGCTGCAGTTGTCCTTCAGGCTGGACGAGTTCTTCCGGTCCAATCTGTCCAGCTTGCCTTGTTCCTCCTTCATGAAGAGGTCCACCAGCAGAATCTTCTCCTTGTGGATCTGCAGGCTGATGTCTTTGGGGATGTCTGGGATCAGCCAGTCCACGATATCGTTCATCAGCATCACAACGTTCTGCCACAGACAAAACAAAGATAAGAATCGCTCTGATTTTATCCAACCCTGCCTCTGTTCTAGAGCCTTCCACCAACCTGCAGGACTATAAACCTTATTATATTTAAATATAAACTCAAAAGATTCAATTATTCTCCCTCCATTTAGACCTTTTACCCAAACAAAGGCAAAAAAAACCTCCCCTTTAAGAGGAAGAAACTTTGATCAGGACCTGGATCATAAGTAGAGACCTTGCTGCTGAAGACCAGCTGGATAAAGAAAGAAAAGAAGAGAAAGGGAGGACAGAGAGGATGGAGGACAGAGAGAGGAGAGCACATACATCCTGGTAATAGTATATATAGACAGGTGGAGGTCAACGCTGGGATGACGTCTATATAGACAGGTGGAGGTCAACGCTGGGATGATGTCTATATAGACGGGTGGAGGTCAACGCTGGGATGACGTCTATATAGACAGGTGGAGGTCAACACTGGGATGACGTCTATATAGACAGGTGGAGGTCAACGCTGGGATGACGTCTCTATATAGACGGGGGTGGAGGTCAACGCTGGGATGACGTCTATATAGACGGTGGAGGTCAACGCTGGGATGACGTCTATATAGACGGGTGGAGGTCAACGCTGGGATGACGTCTATATAGACGGTGGAGGTCAACGCTGGGATGACGTCTATATAGACGGGTGGAGGTCAACGCTGGGATGACGTCTATATAGACGGGGTGGAGGTCAACGCTGGGATGACGTCTATATAGACGGGTGGAGGTCAACGCTGGGATGACGTCTATATAGACGGGTGGAGGTCAACGCTGGGATGACGTCTATATAGACGGGTGGAGGTCAACGCTGGGATGACGTCTATATAGACGGGTGGAGGTCAACGCTGGGATGACGTCTATATAGACGGGTGGAGGTCAACGCTGGGATGACGTCTATATAGACAGGGTGGAGGTCAACGCTGGGATGACGTCTATATAGACGGGTGGAGGTCAACGCTGGGATGACGTCTATATAGACGGGTGGAGGTCAACGCTGGGATGACGTCTATAGACGGGTGGAGGTCAACGCTGGGATGACGTCTATATAGACGGGTGGAGGTCAACGCTGGGATGACGTCTATATAGACGGTGGAGGTCAACGCTGGGATGACGTCTATATAGCGGGGTGGAGGTCAACGCTGGGATGACGTCTATATAGACGGGTGGAGGTCAACGCTGGGATGACGTCTATATAGACGGGTGGAGGTCAACGCTGGGATGACGTCTATATAGACGGGTGGAGGTCAACGCTGGGGATGACGTCTATATAGACGGTGGAGGTCAACGCTGGGATGACGTCTATATAGACAGGTGGAGGTCAACGCTGGGATGACGTCTATATAGACAGGTGGAGGTCAACGCTGGGATGACGTCTATATAGACGGGTGGAGGTCAACGCTGGGATGACGTCTATATAGACGGGTGGAGGTCAACGCTGGGATGACGTCTATATAGACGGGTGGAGGTCAACGCTGGGATGACGTCTATATAGACGGGTGGAGGTCAACGCTGGGATGACGTCTATATAGACGGGTGGAGGTCAACGCTGGGATGACGTCTATATAGACAGGTGGAGGGTCAACGCTGGGGATGACGTCTATATAGACAGGTGGAGGTCAACGCTGGGATGACGTCTATAGACGGGTGGAGGTCAACGCTGGGATGACGTCTATATAGACGGGTGGAGGTCAACGCTGGGATGACGTCTATATAGACGGGTGGAGGTCAACGCTGGGATGACGTCTATATAGACGGGGTGGAGGTCAACGCTGGGATGACGTCTATATAGACGGGTGGAGGTGGAGGTCAACGCTGGGATGACGTCTATATAGAAAGGTGGAGGTCAACGCTGGGATGACGTCTATATAGACGGGTGGAGTTCAACGCTGGGATGACGTCTATATAGACGGGTGGAGGTCAACGCTGGGATGACGTCTATATAGACGGGTGGAGGTCAACGCTGGGATGACGTCTATATAGACGGGTGGAGGTCAACGCTGGGATGACGTCTATATAGACAGGTGGAGGTCAACGCTGGGATGACGTCTATATAGACGGGTGGAGGTCAACGCTGGGATGACGTCTATATAGACGGGTGGAGGTCAACGCTGGGATGACGTCTATATAGACAGGTGGAGGTCAACGCTGGGATGACGTCTATATAGACAGGTGGAGGTCAACGCGGGGATGACGTCTATATAGACAGGTGGAGGTCAACGCTGGGATGACGTCTATATAGACAGGTGGAGGTCAACGCTGGGATGACGTCTATATAGACGGGTGGAGGTCAACGCTGGGATGACGTCTATATAGACGGGTGTGGAGGTCAACGCTGGGATGACGTCTATATAGACAGGTGGAGGTCAAACGCTGGGATGACGTCTATATAGACAGGTGGAGGTCAACGCTGGGATGACGTCTATATAGACAGGTGGAGGTCAACGCTGGGATGACGTCTATATAGACGGTGGAGGTCAACGCTGGGATGACGTCTATATAGACAGGGTGGAGGTCAACGCTGGGATGACGTCTATATAGACGGGTGGAGGTCAACGCTGGGATGTCTATATAGACGGGTGGAGGTCAACGCTGGGATGACGTCTATATAGACGGGTGGAGGTCAACGCTGGGATGACGTCTATATAGACAGGTGGAGGTCAACGCTGGGATGACGTCTATATAGACAGGTGGAGGTCAACGCTGGGATGACGTCTATATAGACGAGGTGGAGGTCAACGCTGGGATGACGTCTATATAGACGGGTGGAGGTCAACGCTGGGATGACGTCTATATAGACGGGTGGAGGTCAACGCTGGGGTCTATGACGTCTATATAGACGGGTGGAGGTCAACGCTGGGATGACGTCTATATAGACAGGTGGAGGTCAACGCTGGGATGACGTCTATATAGACGGGTGGAGGTCAACGCTGGGATGACGTCTATATAGACGGGTGGAGGTCAACGCTGGGATGACGTCTATATAGACGGGTGGAGGTCAACGCTGGGATGACGTCTATATAGACAGGTGGAGGTCAACGCTGGGATGACGTCTATATAGACGGGTGGAGGTCAACGCTGGGATGACGTCTATATAGACGGGTGGAGGTCAACGCTGGGATGACGTCTATATAGACGGGGTGGAGGTCAACGCTGGGATGACGTCTATATAGACGGGGGTGGAGGTCAACGCTGGGATGACGTCTATATAGACGGGTGGAGGTCAACGCTGGGATGACGTCTATATAGACGGGTGGAGGTCAACGCTGGGATGACGTCTATATAGACAGGTGGAGGTCAACGCTGGGATGACGTCTATATAGACGGGTGGAGGTCAACGCTGGGATGACGTCTATATAGACGGGTGGAGGTCAACGCTGGGATGACGTCTATATAGACAGGTGGAGGTCAACGCTGGGATGACGTCTATATAGACAGGTGGAGGTCAACGCTGGGATGACGTCTATATAGACAGGTGGAGGAGGTCAACGCTGGGATGGGATGACGTCTATATAGACGGTGGAGGTCAATGCTGGGATGACGTCTATATAGACGGGTGGAGGTCAACGCTGGGATGACGTCTATATAGACGGGTGGAGGTCAACGCTGGGATGACGTCTATATAGACAGGTGGAGGTCAACGCTGGGATGACGTCTATATAGACAGGTGGAGGTCAACGCTGGGATGACGTCTATATAGACAGGGTGGAGGTCAACGCTGGGATGACGTCTATATAGACGGTGGAGGTCAACGCTGGGATGACGTCTATATAGACGGGTGGAGGTCAACGCTGGGATGACGTCTATATAGACGGGTGGAGGTCAGCTGGGATGACGTCTATATAGACGGGTGGAGGTCAACGCTGGGACGTCTATATAGACGGGTGGAGGTCAACGCTGGGACGTCTATATAGACAGGTGGAGGTCAACGCTGGGATGACGTCTATATATAGACAGGTGGAGGTCAACGCTGGGATGACGTCTATATAGACGGGTGGAGGTCAACGCTGGGGATGACGTCTATATAGACGGGGTGGAGGTCAACGCTGGGATGACGTCTATATAGACGGGTGGAGGTCAACGCTGGGATGACGTCTATATAGACGGGTGGAGGTCAACGCTGGGATGACGTCTATATAGACTATATAGACGGGTGGAGGTCAACGCTGGGATGACGTCTATATAGACGGGTGGAGGTCAACGCTGGGATGACGTCTATATAGACGGGTGGGTGGAGGTCAACGCTGGGATGACGTCTATATAGACAGGGTGGAGGTCAACGCTGGGATGACGTCTATATATAGACGGGTGGAGGTCAACGCTGGGATGACGTCTATATAGACGGGTGGAGGTCAACGCTGGGAGACGTCTATATAGACGGGTGGAGGTCAACGCTGGGATGACGTCTATATAGACGGGTGGAGGTCATCAACGCTGGATGACGTCTATATAGACGGGTGGGAGGTCAACGCTGGGACGTCTATATAGACGGGTGGAGGTCAACGCTGGGATGACGTCTATATAGACGGGTGGAGGTCAACGCTGGGATGACGTCTATATAGACAGGTGGAGGTCAACGCTGGGATGACGTCTATATAGACGGGTGGAGGTCAACGCTGGGATGACGTCTATATAGACGGGTGGAGGTCAACGCTGGGATGACGTCTATATAGACGGGTGGAGGTCAACGCTGGGATGACGTCTATATAGACGGGTGGAGGTCAACGCTGGGATGACGTCTATATAGACGGGTGGAGGTCAACGCTGGGATGACATCTATATAGACGGGTGGAGGTCAACGCTGGGATGACGTCTATATAGACAGGTGGAGGTCAACGCTGGGATGACGTCTATATAGACAGGTGGAGGTCAACGCTGGGATGACGTCTATATAGACGGGTGGAGGTCAACGCTGGGACGACGTCTATATAGACGGGTGGAGGTCAACGCTGGGATGACGTCTATATAGACGGGTGGAGGTGGAGGTCAACGCTGGGATGACGTCTATATAGACAGGTGGAGGTCAACGCTGGGATGACGTCTATATAGACGGGTGGGAGGTCAACGCTGGGATGACGTCTATATAGACGGGTGGAGGTCAACGCTGGGATGACGTCTATATAGACGGGTGGAGGTCAACGCTGGGATGACGTCTATATAGACGGGTGGAGGTCAACGCTGGGATGACGTCTATATAGACGGGTGGAGGTCAACGCTGGGACGACGTCTATATAGACGGGTGGAGGTCAACGCTGGGATGACGTCTATATAGACAGGTGGAGGTCAACGCTGGGATGACGTCTATATAGACGGGTGGAGGTCAACGCTGGGATGACGTCTATATATAGACGGGTGGAGGTCAACGCTGGGACGACGTCTATATAGACGGGTGGAGGTCAACGCTGGGATGACGTCTATATAGACGGGTGGAGGTCAGGTCAACGCTGGGACGACGTCTATATAGACGGGTGGAGGTCAACGCTGGGACGACGTCTATATAGACGGGTGGAGGTCAACGCTGGGATGACGTCTATATAGACGGGTGGAGGTCAACGCTGGGATGACGTCTATATAGACGGGGAGGTGGAGGTCAACGCTGGGATGACGACGTCTATATAGACGGTGGAGGTCAACGCTGGGATGACGTCTATATAGACGGGTGGAGGTCAACGCTGGGATGACGTCTATATAGACGGGTGGAGGTCAACGCTGGGATGACGTCTATATAGACGGGTGGAGGTCAACGCTGGGATGACGTCTATATAGACGGGTGGAGGTCAACGCTGGGATGACGTCTATATAGACGGGTGGAGGTCAAACGCTGGGATGACGTATATAGAAGGGTGGAGGTCAATGCTGGGATGACGTCTATATAGACAGGTGGAGGTCAACGCTGGGATGACGTCTATATAGACAGGTGGAGGTCAACGCTGGGGATGACGTCTATATAGACGGGTGGAGGTCAACGCTGGGATGACGTCTATATAGACAGGTGGAGGTCAACGCTGGGACGACGTCTATATAGACGAGTGGAGGTCAACGCTGGGACGACGTCTATATAGACGGGTGGAGGACAACGCTGGGACAACGTCTATATAGACGGGTGGAGGAAACGCTGGGTCTATGTCTATATAGACGGGTGGAGGTCAACGCTGGGATGACGTCTATATAGACGGGTGGAGGTCAACGCTGGGATGACGTCTATATAGACAGGTGGAGGTCAACGCTGGGATGACGTCTATATAGACAGGTGGAGGTCAACGCTGGGATGACGTCTATATAGACGGGTGGAGGTCAACGCTGGGATGACGTCTATATAGACAGGTGGAGGTCAACGCTGGGATGACGTCTATATAGACAGGTGGAGGGAGGTCAACGCTGGGATGACGTCTATATAGACGGGGTGGAGGTCAACGCTGGGATGACGTCTATATAGACGGGTGGAGGTCAACGCTGGGATGACGTCTATATAGACAGGTGGAGGTCAACGCTGGGATGACGTCTATATAGACAGGTGGAGGTCAACGCTGGGATGACGTCTATATAGACAGGTGGAGGTCAACGCTGGGATGACGTCTATATAGACAGGTGGAGGTCAACGCTGGGACGACGTCTATATAGACAGGTGGAGGTCAAAGCTGGGATGACGTCTATATAGACAGGTGGAGGTCAACGCTGGGACGACGTCTATATAGACGGGTGGAGGTCAACGCTGGGACGACGTCTATATAGACGGGTGGAGGTCAACGCTGGGATGACGTCTATATAGACGGGTGGAGGTCAACGCTGGGATGACGTCTATATAGACAGGTGGAGGTCAACGCTGGGACGACGTCTATATAGACGAGTGGAGGTCAACGCTGGGACGACGTCTATATAGACGGGTGGAGGACAACGCTGGGACAACGTCTATATAGACGGGTGGAGGAAACGCTGGGTCTACGTCTATATAGACGGGTGGAGGTCAACGCTGGGATGACGTCTATATAGACGGGTGGAGGTCAACGCTGAGATGACGTCTATATAGACGGGTGGAGGTCAACGCTGGGATGACGTCTATATAGACAGGTGGAGGTCAACGCTGGGATGAGGTCATATAGACGGGTGGAGGTCAACGGGGATGACGTCTATATAGACGGGTGGAGGTCAACGCCGGGATGACGTCTATAGACGGGTGGAGGTCAACGCCGGGATGACGTCTATATGGATGGACGGGTGGGAGGTCAACGCGGGGATGACGTCTATATGGACGGGTGGAGGTCAACGCGGGGATGACGTCTATATGGACGGGGTGGAGGTCAACGCCGGGATGACGTCTATATGGACGGGTGGAGGGGGGAGACGTCTATATGGACGGGGGAGGTCAACGCCGGGATGACGTCTATATGGACGGGCGGAGGTCAACGCCGGGATGACGTCTATATGGACGGTGGAGGTCAACGCCGGGATGACGTCTATATGGACGGGTGGAGGTCAACGCCGGGATGACGTCTATATGGACGGGTGGAGGTCAACGCCGGGATGACGTCTATATGGACGGGTGGAGGTCAACGCGGGGATGACGTCTATATGGACGGGCGGAGGTCAACGCCGGGATGACGTCTATATAGACGGGTGGAGGTCAACGCCGGGATGACGTCTATATGGACGGGTGGAGGTCAACGCCGGGATGACGTCTATATGGACGGGTGGAGGTCAACGCCGGGATGACGTCTATATGGACGGGTGGAGGTCAACGCTGGGATGACGTCTATATAGACGGGTGGAGGTCAACGCTGGGATGACGTCTATATAGACGGGTGGAGGTCAACGCTGGGATGACGTCTATATAGACAGGTGGAGGTCAACGCTGGGATGACGTCTATATGGACGGGCGGAGGTCAACGCCGGGATGACGTCTATATGGACGGGCGGAGGTCAACGCTGGGATGACGTCTATATAGACGGGTGGAGGTCAACGCTGGGATGACGTCTAT
This sequence comes from Hirundichthys speculiger, assembly GCA_018398805.1. Lineage (NCBI taxonomy): Eukaryota > Metazoa > Chordata > Actinopteri > Beloniformes > Exocoetidae > Hirundichthys > Hirundichthys speculiger. The sequence goes on from JAGFBZ010002054.1 coordinate 110,495, forward strand.
ATAGACGGGTGGAGGTCAACGCTAGGATGGTCAGAACTGCAGGTTAGTATGTAGCTCTGGAAACTCTGGACTAAAACATATATAGAATAAAAAGGGGGCACAGGACAGAACAAAAAACTACAGGAACAATGAAGCTCAGTTCCATTAATGAGGGGTGGGGACACCAGTCAGTGGATCATCTTGGTGTCTCCCTGCAGCGTAGACCTATAGCAGCATAGCTATGATGGAGCATAAGGGAATTACTGAGATGCCAGTCAACTCACCCACATGTCAACTATAAGCCACAGGTTACCTGGAAGATGATAACGAAGGCCAGTCTCACAGCTAGAACCGCCCAGAACTCCTTAGAGATCTCATATGGGGTGGTAGACCAAGGTGGTTCTCTGTAATCTTTGTACCTTCAAGACAACAGCAGACAGGTTCTGTGCTTGGTCATTATGATTACACTAAAATATAATTCAATCTTTCTGTTAAATCTTATAAGGGTTTATGTATTATTACATGATAAAATAAAACTGGAGTTTTTTTTAGGTTAAAAGAATAGTAAAGTTGAATGGATTGTTAGAATTTTAGAATTAGCTCAAAAGTTTAGTGCACATTAGCTAGTTAAAAGTTAAACTTTTATGGTCCTCAGGATGTCCACCCTGGTGCTCTTAGAATTTTTACAACCTTATATTTCTTGTTTGGATCATTGCTTTCTGAACACCTCTGAACCCTCTGGCGCCTGAGATGGGAGGCATCTCAGACAAACATATTTGATTGACACCTCAGCTCTTGGACGGAGACAATCAACAACATGTTTTTCAAACTTATGAATTTAGAGCAGGATCCTATCTGACCACCTGGACAAGATTAAAAAAGGGGGGGGGGGACCAGTACTCCCCTTTCTGTAGCCATAAAGAGGAAAAAACACTCTCTTACATCTTTTTGTGGTGTTAAGACAGTGTACCATCAGCCAATTAAATGTTCTGCATGGCATATTAAAACCTTGTATTGATCTTTGTTTTCAGTCTCCTCAATGACACCAGATAAAAGAACATGAAAACCTTCAGGATTAAGCCAGCCTACTTCCTGTTTTATTTTGACGGTTTGTATTGAGTCCAGTTTCATTTCTCTTGGTCTCGTCTCTCCTGAGTCTCATCAGGACCCGTCCTCCCTGCCGGTCCATCTGTTTTGCTACACAACCACATCTCTTGTGTTTGGCTCATCTCGTCAGTCTTGTTTTCTGTTTTGTTCCTGAATTTTTACCATTCAGTTCTTTTCCCAGTTCATAGTTTGTGTTTGTCTGGATTCCCTGCCATAGCAGAGCTTTTTGTTTTAATAAAATACTTTGGCTTGATTATTTCTGACTCTCAGTTACCTGCATTTGGATCCTCAACAAACCACTCAAACTGTGACGGCACAAATGTTTATGAATGTGTGTTCTTTTTTGATATTGTAATCTACAAATTTATGCCGTTTCTACTCATTTAATTTTTTTGCTCATTTCATCTTAACAACTTCGTAAAGCACATTGTGTTTATTGAAATCCATCCATCGTCCTCCTCTGCAGGGTCACGAGGATCTGCCGTCTGAATTTAAATGAGCTCTATAAATAAACCGTCAAAGATGTGAGAATAATGCCATCCAGAGACACTATGGTTACAAAGTCACCTGGAAGATCTAGCTCCACAGATGACAACCAAAGTACAAAATAAGCCACTCAGGTCTTTATATACTCACAGCAAACGTGTATGTTTAAGTTTTTAAATGTAAATAAATGTATACATTTATACTGACTTAAAACCGGATGTACTGAGTTCTCCAGTAACTGGTTCATCAGTTGTGATGTTAAAATTCATTCTGAGGCCTAAACTTGCTAAAACTGCTGTGTCATGCTGTGTCATGACTTTTAGCCTCAAATCCTGCCCCATTTGAGGCCACCGGTTGTTTTGGTACTGGCTCCATCAAGTCGTCTAGACAGATCTCAAGGGTTTTTCCACTTGTTGTTTAGATGAACTGCCCTTCTTTCTGTCTTTGTCATTCTGAACGATCCAGCGTTCTGTAATGACCTCTCTGAATCTGAGAGAGAATAGAGAATAATAGAGAATTGCACCTCCGTCGTTTGTCAGTGCCTTCTTTAACAACCGAAATGACTGCTTCACCAGTGCACAATAATAATAATTGACCCATCGGTAAGCACCGCCCCCTCCCTAGTTACTGTTGCTAGGTCAGACATTCCCGCTGCTCCTCCATTAAGGACAATGTTATTTTGCCATTTTTCCGATGCCTATCAACCGTATTTACATTACACTAGAATAACGCCGTGGTGAAATATTGCTGCTGGGGACCTGCAACAGTGACTCGAGGTGTCCAGAACGTTTGGAGGGACATTTTTATTCCCTTTACCAAGATAAAACAAACGCTGGAGAATGCAGGCTTTGGTTCAGTTGTGTCCGTCCACACAATCAACTGAACGTGGGGAAAGTTACAAAACACACCTACATTTACTCCAAGGTAAGTTAGCTTTGTTTATTAGATGATTGATTTAACCACCGTTTAGTAAAAGTGATATGATTTAGCAGCAGGGAGGGTGATGAGTGAAAACATCTCTCCATTAGCATTCGAGCTAACTCACTAGCCACCTATAAGCCTGCCTCGTTGTCTACAAATATATATGGCCCTGGATATTTATTTTGTTAGGTTATAAGGTGAGGCTAGTGATATTAACGTCACTTTATTAATTATATTAATACAATGCTGCGACTGTCTGATGTTAACATAGCTCTGGTGTGGGACAGACCTATGGACCAGAGCTAATGCTAATGCTAACAGAGAACTCATCACCCTCCCTGCTGCTAAATCATATCATTACTTTTACTAAACGGTGGTTAAATCAATCATCTAATAAACAAAGTAAACTTACCTTGGAGTAAATGTAGGTGTGTTTTGTAACTTTCCCCACGTTCAGTTGATTGTGTGGACAGGACACAACTTTAACCTTATAGGCTGCATTCTCCAGCGTTTGTTTTGGTTTGGGAAAAGAGAATAAAAATGTCCCTCCAAACGTTCTGGACACCTCGAGTCACTGTTGCAGGTCCCCAGCAGCAATATTTCACCACGGAGTTATTCTAGTGTAATATAAATACTGGTTGATAGGCACATCGGAAAAATGGCAAAATAACATTGTCCTTAATGGAGGAGCAGCGAGAATGTCCGACCTAGCAACAGTAACTAGGGAGGGGGCGGCGCTTACCGAAAGGTCAATTCTTACAAGTGAGAAGATATCCAAATTCTCATTTAACATCAGTTTAAAATACTGATTTCATTTCCACAAGTAGAGACTTTGATCAATGCCTAAAAATGTCTAGAACTGATATAAAAACTCGACTTGGTTCTCACTCATGTTTAACTGTGTTTAACATTTCAGACCTGTGGGTTTCATGTGCCTCCAGCTGTCAGGTGTCCTACCTGCAGATCTCTACCAGGTGTCCCAGGTGTGTGGGATCCAGGGTTCCTTTGCCCTCCTCAAAGTGGCTGACGTTGAAGTAGGAGAGCGTGTGGTTCACAAACCCGTGCATGGATCCATCAGGACTGTACATGTACTGGTAGACCATCCGAGGGATGAAGTCTGAGGTGAAGGAGATGACGAACGCCTGGAAGAGGCGGAGGGTCACATGTCACTAAAATCACGGAGGAAACTCATTTATAATTGTGAATATCTGAAGCAATAAAAGCTCAGTTAGATAAATCTGAACTCTCTTCCCAACAAATACTTTGTGGAAGCACTTTGTGTCTTTGCTTCAGCATCAAGTCTTTGTGAATATCTGGACTCCTGTTATATCCAACCATTCTGGGATCAAATGTTCAACTTCCTTCAGACTGCCAGTGCCCCGGTCCAACCGAATCATAACCCACCATGCGTCACTGAGTCTGGTGTTCCAAACAAACCTTCTAGCATATTCCTGATCCTTTTAGGACCGACGCCAAAAAGTCCAACATTTGTCTTGTCAGACCAGAACAATGAAGAGTTCTGCATGGTTTGGAGTGACTGAATTCATCTTTAGACATAATTCAGGCAGATTTACAGATTATTTTTTTGTCAGAAACGGCTTCGGTCTTCCCCATTACCCCACAGCCCGGACTGGTTGAGAATCCAAGAGATGGTAGTCCCATATGGGAGTGACCAGAACCTGCCAGAACGTTCTGTAGTTCCTCTGGTGTTGTTGTTGGCCTCTTGGTAGCCTCGCTGATCAGTTTCCTGCTTGTTGTCTCATCGTTCTGATTTTTGGAGACACATCTTCTCTTACTGACGCAGGTTCTGAGTTTCAGCATTCATCCAGAACCTTCCAGGTTCTTTCATAACCTTCTCCTGGCTGGTTGTTTTCAGCTTATAGTCCGTGTCTGTGGATATTCTCATTTATCCAGGTAAGTTCCATTCTCGCAACAATTGAATCATAGGCAACTGGACTTAGATTTGTCTTAGAAGACGTTTCGCCTCTTATCCAAGCGGCTTCATCAGTTCTCAACGGATCGGTCTGACCAGTCCAAACCAGTCCGCACTAGTCAGACAAACAGTGGAGTATGACTCTGGTTTTTAACCTCTGTGGAGGTGAACACCCACCACTTTCCACAGACAATACTTGGCTAGTGGAGTTTCGCTGGACCCTTTGTTTGGGTTCTACACCTCCATTGATGAAGCAGCTGACCAGAGCTGTGGCTGGAAGGTCGTTCCTGCCGTGGCGGCAATCCTCAAACCTGGTGGTGGACACCTTGGGTAAGAGAGGTCGTCAGACTGAAGAAGGAGTCCTCTGGTTAGCTTGGTTAGCTTGTGGGACTCCGGAATCAGCAGACAGGTATCAACAGGTCAAACGGGCGGCAGCCTTGGTGGTCTCTGAGGAGAAAACTCAGGTGTGGGAGGAGTTTGGTGAGACCATGGAAAAAGACTCAGGAGGGGGAAAGTAGTGCTTCACCAACACTGTGTATAGTGGGGTGGGGGGGTTGGGGGGGGGTTGCTGCTGACCTCCACTGGAGATGTCATTTGGCGGTGGAAGAAATACTTCGAGGACCTTCTCAATCCCACCAACATGTCCTCCATAGAGGACGCTGAGTCTGTGGGCTGGTCCATTACTGGAGCTGAGGTCGCTGAGGTAGTTAAGAAGCTGCATGGTGGCAGGACTCCAAGGCTGGACGAGATCCACCCTGAGTTCCTGAAGGTTCTGGATGTTGTAGGACTGTCCTGGTTGACACGTCTCTGCAACATCACATGGACATCAGGGTCAGTGTCTCTGGACTGGCAGACCAGGTTGGTGGTTCCTCTTTTAAGAAGGAGGACTGGAGGGAGTGTTCCAGTTCCAGGAGAACCAGACTCCTCAGCCTCCCAGGTCAGGTCTATGCAGGTCTACTGGAGAACAGAGTTCCCATCGATGGTTGAATCCCAGATCCAGGAGGAACAATGTGGGTTCCGTCCTGGTCCTGGAACACTGGACCAGCTCTAGAACCTCACTAGGTTCCTGGAGGAATCATGGGAATTTACCCAACCAGTCCACATGTGTTTAGTGGACTTGGAGAAGACATTTGACCTGTCCTTCGAGGGGTCCTGTGGGGGGAACCCTAAAGACCTGGACGTTCTCCTTGAGGGTCAGATTGTTGAGCAACATCCTTTTGTTTTTCTTATTACTTATTTAACGTGGTTTTTATTTCATTATTGGGGGTCATTTCATTGAGCGTCTTTAGTCAGAGCTTCTTCAGATCTGCAGGAGATCGTTTCTGAAAGCAGCTGGAACCTCCTACAGTCAATCACTGACTTCCATCATGTATTTACCTTCAGGGATGAATAAAGATGCCATCTGGATAATTAAATATTTTCTTGGATTTGTGTTTGTTGGTCTCATTAAAGATGTAACATTCACGGCAGGTCAGGGTTAAGGTCATTGTTGCAGTTTTCTACAGGTGAGCTTGTTACTTACGTTAATGATGATAGCCACCTTCGCCACCCCTCTCAATATGTTGTACCAAATACCTGCAAATAGAAAAACATGAATGAATGACTCAGTTTCATCACCACTGTTATATTGTCTGAATATATATAAATATAAATATGAGACAACCATGCTTAAAGGACGACCCCAACATTTAAAAATGCATCTTTAGAAAAAAGAAACAAATTGCTTGAGCACCGACTCTTACCTTAGTAAAGACTTTTTTAAATGTCTTTTTCTATCCAGGTAGGAGGTATTTCCATAATTGACTTTTCGGTAAGCACCGCCCCCTCCCTAGTTACTGTTGCTAGGTCGGACATTCTCGCTGCTCCTCCATTAAGGACGATGTTATTTTGCCATTTTTCTGATGCCTATCAACCGTATTATATTACACTAGAATAACTCCGTGGTGAAATATTGCTGCTGGGGACCTGCAACAGTGACTCGAGGTGTCCAGAACGTTTGGAGGGACATTTTTATTCTCTTTAACAAGATAAAACAAACGCTGGAGAATGCAGCCTATAGGTTAAAGTTGTGTCCGTCCACACAATCAACTGAACGTGGGGAAAGTTACAAAACACACCTACATTTGCTCCAAGGTAAGTTTAGCTTTGTTTATTAGATGATTGATTTAACCACCATTTAGTAAAAGTAATAATATGATTTAGCAGCAGGGAGGGTGATGAGTTCTCTGTTAGCATTAGCTCTGGTCCATAAGTCTGTCCCACACCAGAGCTATGTTAGCATCAGACAGTCGCAGCATTGTATTAATATAATTAATAAAGTGACGTTAACATCACTAGTCTCACCTTATACCTAACAAAATAAATATCCAGGGCCATATATATTTGTAGACAACGAGGCAGGCTTATAGGTGGCTAGTGAGTTAGCTCGAATGCTAATGGAGAGATGTTTTCACTCATCACCCTCCCTGCTGCTAAATCATATTACTTTTACTAAACGGTGGTTAAATCAATCATCTAATAAACAAAGCTAACTTACCTTGGAGTAAATGTAGGTGTGTTTTGTAACTTTCCCCACGTTCAGTTGATTGTGTGGACGGACACAACTGAACCAAAGCCTGCATTCTCCAGCGTTTGTTTTATCTTGGTAAAGAGAATAAAAATGTCCCTCCAAACGTTCTGGACACCTCGAGTCACTGTTGCAGGTCCCCAGCAGCAATATTTCACCATGGAGTTATTCTAGTGTAATGTAAATACGGTTGATAAACATCGGAAAAATGGCAAAATAACATTGTCCTTAATGGAGGAGCAGCGAGAATGTCCGACCTAGCAACAGTAACTAGGGAGGGGGCGGTGCTTACCGAAAGGGTCAATTTGATGACATGCTGATGAACGATAATGATGAGTGATAAACACTGACATGAGATGGTCTTCAAGTGTTTAGAAGTATTTCATCCATGAACAGTAAAAATAAAAGTAACATTAGTAAAGAGGTTCATCATCTAAGCTTTTGTGTGTTTGTGTTTAATATAAATGGACAAATATCTGGTCCCTCTGTGAGAAGTGGGGGCCCTGATGGCCCCTGACTTCTGGACTCCTTGATCCTCCACTGGTAGACTGGTCCTGCAGCAACGCTGTTGCTGCGCCGTCGCGTCGCTACGCTGTTGCTGCGCGTCGCTACGCTACGCCGTCGTGTCGCCACGTTATCAGAGGCTTTCTGGTCTCTACATCTGTTTGTTCTGGACCTCAGCGTCTGTCTGAAACTGTTGGGACGGACTTCTAGACCCCCGTTAGAAGACCACCCAGCTGTTACAGACAGGGTCTGGGTCAGGGGTTAGCGGTTAGCCTAACGCTAACTCTTCAGAGAGGAACAAAACCTCATCTAATATTGTTGTCAACAGTAGTTTTTTAAAAGTCTTCATCGTGTTCGCTGCAGCTCACCGATGTCTTTGGCTCTCGCTGCCACTGGTCTTCGCAGCTCCGTCACAAACTTCTTGGCGTCGAGTCGTATTTCGATGATGTTGTTTAGCAGAGCGAAGAGTGGAGCGAGCGGGAAGGACGCCACGAACAATGTGACGAAACCAAACTGGATGACTGGAGGAAGAGGAACACAAACCATCAGCATGTCCTCTCTGATTTATTCTCCTTCTACTCACACAAATCCTGCTTCCTTCTTTCCTTTCCTGTTTCTTTTCTAACAGTTCCTGTTCTAACCTTTTCATATTCATTGTTCTGTGAAACTTTTCGTTTAAGACAGTTGGATGGTATTAAACTGAGCAGACTGGTTGGTTCGTCCAGACTTCATGAGCTGCTTCTTCGGGTCTATTTTAGGAAGAGCTCTGTCAGCGTGGCGGTTGGTTTACTGGCAGCAAAGGTGACGATTCTGTCACCTCCGTGACTAAATTCCTCCCAGTGTCAGAATCTATCCGATTATAACTTCACACATTATAAAAACGCTTTAACACCTTCACATTAGGAGGCTCACTTCACCCATTCATTCATGTCTCCAGACACTGATCCTGTTCTAGCAGTAATGCTCTGCAACCAGCCACTTAGAGGGAAAATTAGAGCTGAAGACAGATAATCCATATCTCAGTAACATCTTGTGTCACTTCTCTCCATCGTCACAGTCTCTGATTCTACGATAACTCAACACTGCAGTTGGTTCGCTGTAATGAGCTTCACTGTCACACTTTTCATTGTCACTAATCACTGGTTCATCTTCAGTTTATTATCATATAGATATATATATATATATATATATATATATATATATATATATATATATATATATATATATATACATATATATATATATATATATATATATATTTATATATATATTAGGGCTGGGCAACGATTAAAATTTTTAATCTCGATTAATCGCATTGTATACACAAAATCAAATAATGAATTCAAAAGTAGAGTAAAATCCACTTTTATTTAAATGTTCTGCTGCCATATGAACTAAAGTGTCATAACATTTGTTGTTCAAACACTTTTAACATCAGCACTTGTCAGTAACACATATTTAGTGTAAATCTCATCTTAAAAAATGTAAAATAAAATAAAGCTTATTGCCACTGCCAGGGCATTAATGTCATCCTGTTTTTATAAAAAATAAAAAAAAAATTTACAAACAAAATCCCACAAAATGATTGTGTCTCAGCACAATCAGAACATTAAAACAGGTAATTTCTGAGGTAACAGCAGAAACTTTTAACGGGGAGTTCAACTTGTCAGTTGTTACAAATAACCTTGTTTCTGTTGAATCCTCCGTCTGGGAGAACTTTAAAATGAAAATGTCCACGTTAAAGTTCAGTAATTTTATCAATCCGTTTATCATTTATTCTTTCCATTTCAATTGTCAATCAAAAATTAAAAAGTGACATTTTAATATGTTTTTCGTTTTTTAATCTAACAAAAAAAAAGGAAAAAATGCCAGTTTTTTTTTTTAATATTTCAATTTTAGACTTGGATCAAAAATACGAAATGAAAAAAATGGTCCACAGGACTGAATTTGTTTTATAATCAATGACGGTACTTTCTGTTGTCATTACACATCTGAGCCACTAGATGGAGCTGCACTGCAGTAACCAGCTAGAGAACAGCAGGACAGTGAACACATGGAGCAGATCTGATGGAACATGGAGGAATGACCACAAAGTTTTGGTTGCAGTCCAGAATTTGTTTTTTTCAGACAGAATTGTTAATATTTCTACCTGAGTTGCTACCTGAACTGTTAAGTATACAGATTTTTATCGTTCTTCATGTCTGTTCTAGGTTTTTTCGCACGTTTACCTGCCAATTATCTTCTGGTTCCGCAGCAGTCAGTAACAGACTTTTCAAAACAAAAGCATGTGATCAATGTGCGTTAACGCGCGATAAAATAAATGTCGGCGTTAATAAATGAATGCGCTAACGCGATAATAACGCATTAACTTGCCCAGCCCTAATATAGATATAATGAGATATATATATATATATATATTGATATATATATATATATATATATATATATATATATATATATATATATATATATATATATATATATATATATATATATATATATATATATATATATATATATATATATAGTATATATGTATGTGTGTATGTGTGTTTAGATTGAAGGAGCATGCATGTGATGGTTGAAGTGATAGTAACGGAGGTACTGACTCATTTCCATGTATTCAGGAGCTAATCCAGCGAATGGTTCCAGGAAGTGGTCCACCTCGTACCTCTGCAGCTTCTTCTGCCTCTCTTCTTCTTGAAAAGCTCCTTGTTTGGAGCGAATGAACCGGATCAGCTTCTTCAGTTTACTGAGGACAGACACAGCCACATGAACACACCTGTCCTCACAGGTAGAGATACCTCATCAGAACTAGGAAAGTTACATGTTACGTCTCATTTCTGAGACGACCCAGTCACGTTTTATTCAAAGAGATGACGATTATCTCTAACCATGGTAGCTTTTTTATGGCTCTACTGGTCTTTATTCACAGTGACAGGAAGAATATCAGCGTAGAGAGAGAATGAGGAAGACGTGCAGCGAAGGGTCACAGGCCGGGAGTTGAACCTGCAACCGCTGCAGAGCTACTGAACTGCTGGGGCGGTCCAGTACTGATGGTAATTCTGACTCTTCTTGTTTCATTTCTCAGGTGAATTCTGACTCTACTCGTTTCATTTTTTAGGTGAATTTCGACTGGTTTCATTTTTTAGGTGAATTCCGACTCTACTCGTTTCATTTTTTAGGTGAATTCCGACTCGTTTCATTTTTTAGGTGAATTCTGACTCTACTCGTTTCATTTTTTAGGTGAATTCCGACTCGTTTCATTTTTAAGGTGAATTCCGACTCTACTCGTTTCATTTTTTAGGTGAATTCCGACTCTACTCGTTTCATTTTTTAGGTGAATTCCGACTCTACTCGTTTTATTTCTTAGGTGAATTCCGACTCTACTCGTTTCATTTTTTAGGTGAATTCCGACTCGTTTCATTTTTTAAGGTGAATTCCGACTCTACTTGTTTCATTTCTTAGGTGAATTCCAACTCGTTTCATTTTTTAGGTGAATTCCGACTCTACTCGTTTTATTTCTTTCGTGAATTCCGACTCTTCTCGTTTCATTTCTTAGGTGAATTCCGACTCTTATTTCATTTCTTAGGTGAATTCTGACTCTACTTGTTTCATTTTTTAAGTGAATTCTGACTCATATTTAATTTCTTAGATGAATTCTGACTCTTCTCGTTTCATTTCTTAGGTGAATTCCGACTCATATTTCATTTCTTAGGTGAATTCCGACCCTTATTTCATTTCTTAGGTGAATTCTGACTTTTGTTTCATTTCTTAGGTGAATTCCGACTCATATTTCATTTCTTAGGTGAATTCTGACTCTTCTCGTTTCATTTCTTAGGTGAATTCTGATTCTACTTGTTTCATTTCTTAGGTGAATTCCGACTCTACTTGTTTCATTTCTTAGGTGAATTCTGACTCTACTTACGGTATTCCAATCTCGAACAGGTTATTCTGGATCAGCTGCTTTCCCAGCATGGTGATGCTTAGCTGGATGCACAGCTCCATCAGACAGCCTCCATGAGCACACTGAACCAAACCAGAGAAAACACCATCACAACTGAACCCGAACACACTCAGAGACCATCCACAGTCCCAGACAGCGCCCTCTTCTGGTCACTACGCAGTAACTACGTCATCAGGTCTATGCACGTGGTCTGGTCCCTCTGGGGGTTTACAGTGTCATCCTCATGGCCCACCTAAGAGTGTTTCAGAAACTCAGAAGTGCTGTCTGCTCATTTCAGAGTTTACATAAAGATTGACATTAAAACTGTTCAGCCTGCTGGTTTACAGATGTAAACGTCTTCATGTCTGGTTCTTTCTCCACATCAAGTAAGCATCTAACCTGACCCTCTCCTCATACATGTTCAGATCTCTCCTAAGACCCTTTGAGTTGTTTCCACTCAGCCTCCAAGGTTTAACTGAAACCCATTTATGAATCAGAGCAGCTGCTGGTGTTTTATTTTGAAAATCCACCAGACTCTGTATGACATTCTCACTTCCTGTCAGCTCCACCTGCTGTGTGGAAACTGACCTGGGTTATGGTTAGGGTAGGTCCAGAACCAGAACGGACTCAACATGTATCGTGAGTGGAGCAAAGTGGACGGTTGCTTCTGAACAACTTCAGAGGTTCTGGTGGACCAACATCACTGACTGGTTCTGGGTGGTCTCAAAACTCAGCTGCAAATGGGAGCAGTCTTGCTGCTCAAGACTTGACTTTGGTCCCGGGTCTCCTTCAGAACCACGGTCCTGTTATCCAGGACCTGGATAATAAAGGAACCTGGACTGGATTGTCAGTCTGTCTTGGTGTTTGTGGTGACCAGCGCTACTACAAACTGGATTTATCCTGGCTGGTTTAAGGTTAGGGTTCGGCTTCCTGTGGGCTCAGAGTACTTCCAGATGTTGACTGGTAATTCTGGATGCTGTTACAGCCATTTATTCCAGATGTTTGGATCAGAAAACACCAACATCTGCCTGTTAACGGAAGTAAATTCAGTAGAAAATGTTTTCTGAGTCTCTGGTCAACGTTCATAAAACACAACTGCTGATTTTCAGACAAAGTTTGAAAAGTTCTTCTGCTGCTGGACTAAAGTGGCCTACAGGAACCACCCATTATAACCAGTTCATGCATCTGATCCACCAAGACTTTGGTTCAAGCACAGCATCAAGTTTCCTGATGGTTGAAAAAAAAAAAAACTGGTACCGAGTTTGATTCTACCTCCAAACCAGAACTGGAATCAGTTTGGTAGAAAAACCCGAAATCAGAACACAAATATAAAATATACTTTCCATTAAATTTCTTCTTTCTTGCTGATTCATAAGCAAATTACAGATTAAAATGCATTTAGCATTCAGTCATCAGCCAGTAACAGCGACGGTAGACGATCATTAACTATGAGATTAACGTAAAAAACTGAAGGCGGGTGGATTTGAAAGAGGTTAGAAGAACAGAACTACTTCAGTTTTTACTTTAGTCCTCTATCTGACTCCATAGAAACTTATATTTAAGTTCTCTTCAGTTTATTGATATGCAAAGTTGTGTTATCAGAAGTATAAAAACGTGAACGTACCTCTTCCATTCTGTAAGACTCAAAGACGTACAAGTATCTGCCTGGACGGCCTACCAGTCTGGAAGAAACGGGAACAGTTAGATCTGCTTTTTCCAGCTGTGACGGAAAAAATCCATGAAGGTGTGAGGTTGCTGACCGTCCCCTGAAGAAGGCGATGTAGATGATCGGTGTGAAGGCGTTCACAAACTTGAGAATGAAGGTCTTGAAGATGAGTCGTTCCTCAAAACTCTTGTCAGTTTTTGGAGCCTCTGAGGATAAACAAGAAAATATCTTTAATATCCAAACAAAAGCCCAGAAACTACCTTTGTGGAACAGAGAGTTAAAGTTTAGACGTATTTATTTATAGAAACTCCTGCTAAGCTGACATGAACAGTCCTGTTATCTGGATGAATGTAGTTTTAAAGACATGTTTTCGTACCAAGAACAGTCAGCCATCGGGCCACAGCTCCATAAACCTCATCCAGGATGAGGATCACCACCAGGTTGATGATTGCTGCGGTGGTTTTGACCGTCAGCTGGACATGGTTCCTGGTGATCGGACTGGAGCTCATATGGAGAGCAGCTTTGGTGGAGATCCGGTAGAGGATCACGCCGAACACGATGGCAAACGTAACGCCGATCTGCCGGCGAGAAGGATTAGACTCTAAAAATACAAAGAGAATAGCAGCAGCAGATAAGCAGAAAGAGGTTCTTCTTACCATCAACAGCATCATGACGATGTTGGTCATGTAGGCAGGCAGCCGGTCTCGACATGTGAGCTTCTCCATCTGGAAGGAAACAATAACTTTACACACTTATTAATGCCTTAGACTCAGCTCCACGGTAGAAGCAAGCATTGAGTTTGGATGGTTTAGTTTCAGTTAATGCAGAATTGATCACAAAACTCTGGTGCAAAGCTGGAAACAGATTTTTGTTTGTTTCTCCTGTCGAGGAATCTGGGGGTATGGAGGTCCCTGTTGGGATCAGCTCGATGCTCCCCACCTTGTGGAAAGAAGGCCGAGCTGAGAAGGAAGAGAAGTCGTGCTGTAGCTTCTTGCAGAATAGTGACAAATGAGCATAGAAGTCTTGATATTATCCAATTAATCAATTAATTGAGCTTTGGGTAGATTCAGATTCAGATTCAGATTCAAGGCATTTAAAGAGCAAAGGGTACCCTTTGTGACATACATAGGCACATAAAGCGTTAGGTAAGAATTAGCTTTAGCTAATTAGGTTTAGCGGTAGCGAGCAGCTGGGTCAGTAAACAGGTTAGCCTTGGGACCCTGAGAGGAGAGGTGTGTTTTGGCTATGCACGCCGCTGTTGAGCATAAACCAATCAGGAGAGTTATGTGATCCTGCTTTAATTATGTACGCCCTACTGTATATGAAACCAATAATGAATGTTATGTAAATGGAATTATGTACGCCCTACTGGGTAGGACCAATCATGAAATGCTATGTAAATGGAATTATGTATACCAACCAATCAGGACTTGTGGGTTCGGAACGGTGCCCAAACAAGGACTTTGGGGGTTGGAGCAAGTGAGCCGAGGCTGGTCGGGAAGCATAAAACTGGGAGTTTTGGGGAAATTTTTTTTTTTTTTTCCGTGACGCGTCTTCGAAGGAGCAGGACTGGCGGGGACCGAGCTGGCTAACCAACACCAAAGGGATTTACCTGAAGATTTATACTTCAAGAACAGAGAAAGAAGATGCCAGAACGGATTAATCAACAATTTCCCAATTCTTGAAGGATATATTTGGTGCCTTTTTGGATTTACTCTAGCTCACTGCTAGCCAGGAGGAGGGGCCTGAAATTGGAGGATACCAAGGGCTCTTGGCCTGCACTTCCATCCCCCACCTCAGCAGTCTCGGAAAGAGCAAACTGGCCATTTGCTCACCCCCAACTGTCCTTGGATCAACGCAGATAAATCGATTTGTAAGCCACAGCTTGATTTTTGGAGTAGAATTAGAGAGTATATTTTGAATGTTTAACCAATGAATGCTGCTGCTTAAACTTTGCTAACCTGCTTAATAAATACAAAATTAACACAAGACGTCATGGTGGACATTGAATCTGTCCTCACAATTGTAGAGATTTGGGTGTGCCTCTGCATTAACAACACAAGGTTCTTAAAGGTTACAGACCCTTGGGGCTTATTTTCCTAGCCACTAAACTTGACCTAGTCGATGTCAAGAGGCCGGATCAGAGGGGAGCTGCAGTTAACAAATGTGACCGATAACTGGACTTTGAGCCGCCAGGCTGTTACTCTTAGGTCAGTTATTGGAGGAAGCAGGGTAGCAGCAGGGTTCATTTGGACGGAAAGTATGCAGTGAGAGCTAGGCGAAAATCTAGTGAGGTAAACCTCCTAGACCGCAACGTCGGACCCTTTTAGATGGAGAGCTGATCCCGGTGACCGACCCTGCTGGTCAGAGGCTGAATCTGGGGGATCTAACACTCCACAGTTGGAGTTACTTGATGAGTCTTCATCAACAACTGCTGCAATGTAACCTCTGCTGAAGAAACCTGGTTCTGATCCAGATGTTGAGACCCTGTAGAGGTGAACAGGAGCTGGAGTTGTATTTCGTGAACAGTGTTTAGTACGGTCACCTTGTGCTGTGACTTTGGCTCTTTCTTCAGAGACTTCTGCATTACCCTGAATTCATATTCAGCTCGTGGATGGTCCTGTAATGTTGACACAAAAACAGCAGACACACAATCAAGATGGAGCAAATTAAAATTTACAGAATCATTATTAGGTATAAATCAATGACTAAAATTAGACAACTCTATCCAAGAACCTTAGAAATAAACCAAAATATACAAGTCACTTGATAGAAGCTAGAAGGTAGTTGACTGGAGAAACCCTTGAAAACATCCTGGGCCTGTAGTTAGAGGCTCTTCTACACCAGACTGGCTTTGAAACCTTTCAGGAGGAGGAAGGTGTTTGACATCCAGTCAGAGAGAAGAACCCAGACTCTGAAACCTCTGAACCACTGAGAGCTGCTGGGAAAGACGAGCACTTCAGATGAACATTTACATCTCGCTAGCACTTTTTAAGCTCATCTGGTTGGAGAAGCTTTGCTTTAAACTGGCGTACAGCTCAGGAAGGTGGAACATCACGACAATCTGCTTCCTCTTCACTGTCTTCACGCTCTCACAGATCATCTGGAACTGGATACGTCATCACAGCACTGCGCCCAAGTTCAGGTTCATTTCAGTTCAATAAAAAAAAACTTCATTTAATTATACCACAAGGTACTCATAAGAACATATTTATTGGCTACAAAATGCACATGTGCTGAGAGTAATTTAGTAATAATGTCCTAAAATAAGTAAGATAAACAATGTAGATGAGGTAGGAATAATCTCTAGAGACACCAAGAAAAATAAACACTATACAAGATGAAAAATAAACATGAATAATTTTTTAAGTTTTTGTGGCACTATTGGCCTGAGAAGACATGCAGCAAATGGTCTCAGGCTGGGAGTTGAACCTGTGACCTCTCACAAGATAGCCTCACGTCCATTACGCGGCCCTCAGCCCAATGCTAGCGCTGAGACGTTAGCACCATGTGTTTCAGAGCCTGAAGAACCATACTCACCAGCTAACGTCTCAGTGCTAGCATTGAGACGCTAGCACCATGTGTTTCAAAGCCTGAAGAACCATACTCACCAGCTAACGTCTCAGTGCTAGCATTGAGACGCTAGCACCACGTGTTTCAAAGCATGAAGAACCTTACTCACCAGCTAACTTCTCAGTGCTAGCATTGAGACATTACCACCATGTGTTTCAGAGCCTGAAGAACCTTACTCACCAGCTAACGTCTCAGTGCTAGCATTGAGACGTTAACACCATGTGTTTCAAAGCCTGAAGAACCTTACTCACCAGCTAACATCTCAGTGCTAGCATTGAGACATTACCACCATGTGTTTCAGAGCCTGAAGAACCTTACTCACAAGCTAACGTCTCAGTGCTAGCATTGAGACATTAGCACCACGTGTTTCAAAGCATGAAGAACCTTACTCACCAGCTAACATCTCAGTGCTAGCATTGAGACGCTAGCACCATGTGTTTCAGAGCCTGAAGAACCATACTCACCAGCTAACGTCTCAGTGCTAGGATTGAGACGTTAGCACCATGTGTTTCAGAGCCTGAAGAACCATACTCACCAGCTAAACCACTGAAAGCTTTCATCACAGAGTCAAGAAAAACATTTGTGCAAAAATGACACTGAAAGTGTCTGTGAAAGTGATCAGAAGGATAGAAGAGAGAGAAGACAGCTGCAGTGCCTCAACAGAGTGAAAACATGGTGGTTAAATCCAGACAGGAGCTGCAGAAGCTTCAGTTATGGATCTGGATGGGAGTGAAGCCAGCCGTGGTATTAATTATCTTGTTGTCGTCTTCAGAAGCACCTCAGACGTTCTCCGTTTCCTCACGTCTGTCCATGTTTGACTAGTTTAACCTGGTCACGTTTCAAAGTCTCCATCCAGACTCCAGAAAACTGAAGCTGGAGCAGAAAGGTTTAACTGAGTGATGTTAATGTGAAGACGTCCTTGTTTGAAGGAGATGTAATGTTTCTTGAACAGCTGACAGTTTCCTAAGGTGTTCACTGACACGAGACCACACCCCTTCAGTCCACACGGAGCGTCTGTTGAAACTGGTGCTACAGCTTTGTGCTACCAACAGCAGTCACAGCTGGAGTTGGAAATGGAGGCAGGACGACTAAGCAGTCTAATGAGAGATCTCCTCCAGCTCCTCCAGGAGGACACTGAGGTGTTTCCAGACCAGCTGAGAGAGTGTTCTGGGTCTGTCTCTGGCCAGGCTGAATCATCCTGACCAGATGAACCTCCTCAGCTGGTTCCTCTCCATGTGGAGGAGCACTGAGACTCCTGAACTTTTCTTATCTCTCAGAGAGTCACCCTGCAAAGGAAGCTTATTACAGCTGCTGGTTTTGTCCATGTGGTTCTTCCAGTTTATAACCACAGGTGAGGGTAGGAACATAGACCGACCTGTATCTCCTGCCAGTTCATCACCTGCAGGGTCGGGTACGATGTGATTTGGGTCATTCAATTCAACTCATTTTACTTCTATAGAGCCATTTCACAACAAAGTCATCCAAGGCTCATTACACAGACACATTATAGGTTAAAGTCAAAACATAATCCAGTTAAATCCAGATTATCCTCCAGTTCACTGTGATTAATGTATAATCTAATTCCTTACTACTCAAGACAGTTCAAAGCTCCAAATGTATGTAAATCCAGACCATAAAGGCTGGAAGCTGGTAACAGATTCATCAAATCTTCTCTTTGGTTCAGTCCTCCATCCTGAGCAGCATGAATAGACAGCTGAGAGGAAACAAGGCATGGGCCTTAGCCTCAATGTATTTAAGTTCAAACTGTGTCACTGATGTTTTATTTATTTGATCATGAATCATTTTTTCATATAAATGTCACTAAATGTGATCATTCCCTTCAAACAGAACCTTGCTGGTTTGTTTCTATCATCTTCAGTCTGTGGGTCTGTCTTCAAGACGATAATTGACACCAGCTTGGAATCTAGTGGGTTAGAGTTAACCCTGGGATAGGGTCAGAGTTAACCCTGGGATAGGGTCAGAGTTAACTCTGGGATAGGGTTAAAGTTAACCCTGGGATAGGGTTAGAGTTAACCCTGGGATAGGATTAGAGTTAACTCTGGGATAGGGTTAGAGTTAACCCTGGGATAGGGTTAGAGTTAACCCTGGGATAGGGTCAGAGTTAACCCTGGAATAGAGTTGGAGTTAAACCTGTGATAGGGTTAGAGTCAACCCTGGGATAGGGTTAACCTTGTGATAGGGTTAGGGTTAACCCTGGGATAGGCTTAGAGTTAACCCTGGGATAGGGTTAGAGTTAACCTTGGGATAAGGTAAGAGTTAACCCTGGGATAGGGTTAGGGTTAACCCTGGGATAGGGTCAGAGTTAACCCTGAGATAGGGTCAGAGTTAACCCTGGGATAGGGCTAACCTTGTGATAGGGTTAAGGTTAACCTTGTGATAGGGTTAGGGTTAACCCTGGGATAGGCTTAGAGTTAACCCTGGGATAGGGTTAGGGTTAGCCCTGGAATAGGGTTAGAGTTAACCCTGGGATAGGTTAGAGTTAACTCTGGGATAGGGTTAGAGGTAACCCTGGGATAGGTTAGAGTTAACTCTGGGATAGGGTTAAGGTTAACCCTGCGATAGAGTGAGAGTTAACCCTGGGATAGGGTTAGAGTTAACTCTGGGATAGGGTTAGAGTTAACCCTGGGATAGGGTTAAGGTTAACCCTGGGATAGGGTTAGGGTTAACCCTGCGATAGAGTGAGAGTTAACCCTGGGATAGGGTTAGAGTTAACCCTGGGATAGGTTAGAGTTAACTCTGGGATAGGGTTAAGGTTAACCCTGGGATAGGGTTAGAGTTAACCCTGGGACAGGGTTAGGGTTAGCCCTGGAATAGGGTTAGATTTAACCCTGGGATAAGGTTAGAGTTAACCCTGTGATAGAGTGAGAGTTAACCTTGGGATAGGGTTAGAGTTAACCCTGGGATAGGTTAGAGTTAACTCTGGGATAGGGTTAAGGTTAACCCTGGAATAGGGTTAGAGTTAACCCTGGGATAAGGTTAGAGTTAACCCTGGGATAGGGTTAGAGTTAACCCTGTGATAGAGTGAGAGTTAACCTTGGGATAGGGTTAGAGTTAACCCTGCGATAGAGTGAGAGTTAACCCTGGGATAGGGTTAGAGTTAACCCTGGGATACGGTTAGGGTTAGCCCTGGAATAGGGTTAGAGTTAACCCTGGGATAGGTTAGAGTTAACCCTGGGATAGGGTTAAGGTTAACCCTGGGATAGGGTTAGAGTTAACTCTGGGATAGGTTAGAGTTAACCCTGGGATAGGGTTAAGGTTAACCCTGGGATAGGGTTAGAGTTAACTCTGGGATAGGGTCAGAGTTAACCCTGGGATAGGGTTAGAGTTAACCCTGGGATAGGGTTAACCTTGTGATAGGGTTAGGGTTAACCCTGGAATAGGCTTAGAGTTAACCCTGGGATAGGGTTAGAGTTAACCCTGGGATAGGGTTAACCTTGTGATAGGGTTAGGGTTAACCCTGGGATAGGGTTAGAGTTAACCCTGGGATAGGGTTAAGGTTAACCCTCGGATAGGGTTAGAGTTAACTCTGGGATAGGGTTAGAGTTAACCCTGGGATAGGGTTAGAGTTAACTCTGGGATAGGGTTAGAGTTAACCCTGGGATAGGGTTAACCTTGTGATAGGGTTAGGGTTAACCCTGGGATAGGGTTAGAGTTAACCCTGGGATAGGGTTAGAGTTAACCCTGGGATAGGGTTAGAGTTAACCCTGGGATAGGGTTAGAGTTAACCCTGGGATAGGGTTAGTAACCCTGGATAGGGTTAACCCTTGGATTAGGGTTAGGTTAACCCTGGGATAGGGTTAGAGTTAACCCTGGGATAGGGTCAAGGTTAAACCCTGGGATAGGGTTAACCTTGTGATAGGGTTAGGGTTAACCCTGGGATAGGGTTAGATTACCCTGGTAGGTTAACCTGGAGAGTTAACCCTGGGATAGGTTAGAGTTAACCCTGGGATAGGGTTAACCCCTGGGATATAGGGTTAGAGTTAACCCTGGGATAGGGTTAGAGTTAACCCTGGGATAGGGTTAGAGTTAACCCTGGGATAGGGTTAACCTTGTGATAGGGTTAGGGTTAACCCTGGGATAGGGTTATAGTTAACCCTGGGATAGGGTCAAGGTTAACCCTGGGATAGGGTTAGAGTTAACCCTGGGATAGGGTTAGAGTTAACCCTGGGATAGGGTTAGAGTTAACCCTGGGATAGGTTAGAGATAACCCTGTGATAGAGTTAGGGTTAACCCTATCCCAGGGTTAACCCTAACTCTATCACAGTCTATAGAAACAATGGGCAGTTCACTAATCGAATTCACTGCAGGCATTAGCCAATCAGAATGAAGAAAAAACTAATTGTATATTTTCCCAGATGGCCACTATGTACCTTGTTGTGATTCATCAGTAATGAGTCTGATTTGACTGGTGACCTGTCCAGGTGGACCCCTGCCTTTCACCTGAAGAGAGCTGACCCTGTAGGGGATTAAGTGGCCATAGATGATGGATGGATGGTTGGATGGATTCTAGTGATGTCATGAATCGAGTGCAGATTTTATCTGGAATCTTGTTTCTGATGGAGCAACACCAAAGATGAGACCGAATCCAGAGTTGTTCTGTAGAGACCGAAGTAGTTTTGTTGTAGTTTTATGTTTTCATATACTGGTGTGGCCTTGGTATGCACCAAATTACATTGTAACATTTTTCAGCTAGTTAGCTTCGTGTTCACATAAGTTTTCACTGTTGCCCAAATGTTGCTCCAAATGCATTTGGGCCACATCAAATGTCATGTGACAGTGGTCAATACTGTCTCATGTTGACACGTTACAATCTGTGGAGTCACTAACAGGCTAGCACTGGTAGCACGTAGCAGATAACAGGCTAGCATTGGTAGCACGTAGCAGATAACATGTGAAACTGGTCAGCTGGTCAGCTCTGGTGTTTAGATGCAGATAGAGTTAAAGAGTTTCCAGCAGAGAAGCTACAATAGTTCAGAGAGAAGTTTAACTAGTAAAATAATGATCCAAACCTTCAGAGCTTCCTGGAAAAGACAAAAACAAGCAACAACATAGATGAAGTTAATCCATACTGATGTCACTTCCTGAGATCATCTTCAGATCTGGAGCATCAAACCACATCTAAGTAGAGCCGGATTAAGGTGGTTCATCAGCCCAGATGTGATGATACTCAGAAACATCTGGACTTCATGTCTCTGAAGGTGAGCGGCGTCAGTTTAAGGTCAACTGGACTGGCTCAGTTTAAGATAGTCGGGTCAGTTTTAGTTCAGTTGGATCAGCTGATGGCTTGAATCCACCACCTGATTGATCAAACAGATCAGCGTCATGGTTTGACCCTCTGGACTGATACCGGATCCAGATATTTAGACAGAACCAGGCTGGGAACAAAAATTAAATGTCTAATAAACCTGGTACCAGTCTGAGTATCATCTGAGACTCCAGCTTCTCCCCGTTCTAAAGCTACAAACTCAACTTTATCTCTCTTTTGTCTTTGAGTCTTAATGACATGTTGTGTAATGTTTTACGTTTATCTAACAGTGTCATCTGCTGCCGGCGGTACGAACCTCCTCGTCTTCAAAGCCCGTCAGGTCCCACTCATAGTTCAGCCTCATCTGCCTCCTCTTCCAGTGCTCCATGAACATGGCGGCTTCGGGACCAAACAGTTAAATAAACAAGAGTTTTATTAGGATAAACTCCAAAACAGTAGCAGTAGAACTGTTGCTAGGTAACTGACGTCAACATGTTACAGTAGTACGGTTGCTAGGTAACTGACGTCAGCATGTTACAGTAGAACTGTTGCTAGGTAATGACGTCAGGATGATCAGTAGAACGGTTGCTAGGTAACTGACGTCAGCATGTTACAGTAGAACGGTTGCTAGATAACTGACGTCAACATGTTTCAGTAAAACGGTTGCTAGGTAATGACGTCAGCATGATCAGTAGAACGGTTGCTAGGTAACTGATGTCAGCATGTTACAGTAGAACGGTTGCTAGATAACTGACGTCAACATGTTTCAGTAAAACGGTTGCTAGGTAACTGACGTCAACATGTTACAATAGAACTGTTGCTAGGTAACTGACGTCAGCATGTTACAGTAGAACTGTTGCTAGGTAATGACGTCAGGATGATCAGTAGAACGGTTGCTAGGTAACTGACGTCAGCATGTTACAGTAGAACGGTTGCTAGATAACTGACGTCAACATGTTTCAGTAAAACGGTTGCTAGGTAATGACGTCAGCATGATCAGTAGAACGGTTGCTAGGTAACTGATGTCAGCATGTTACAGTAGAACGGTTGCTAGATAACTGACGTCAACATGTTTCAGTAAAACGGTTGCTAGGTAACTGACGTCAGCATGTTACAGTAGTACGGTTGCTAGGTAACTGACATCAGCATGTTACAGTAGTACGGTTGCTAGGTAACTGACATCAGCATGTTACAGTAGTACGGTTGCTAGGTAACTGATGTCAGCATGTTACAGTAGTATGGTTGCTAGGTAACTGACATCAGCATGTTACAGTAGTACGGTTGCTAGGTAACTGATGTCAGCATGTTACAGTAGTACAGTTGCTAGGTAACTGACGTCAGGATGTTACAGTAGTACAGTTGCTAGGTAACTGATGTTGCTGTCAGATGTCCCTTGTTTAAAGTTTCATTTTTATCTGGTTTCATTGACTTTCATTGACAACGATTTTACATGAAAATTTGTGATTGTTCCTTCAAAAACATGAATTTTTATGAATATTTTATTCATTTATGAATATTATGCAAATTAAATTTATGAATTTAGGACAAAACATTTATTTTTTTCTCAAAAAGTTACAGTTTTCTAACATCTGTTATTTCATGAAAAAATATCATCATCTGATGTCAAAAAGTTGTTATTGAGGTACATTTGAGATTTTAAATAAAAATTTACTTTTCATGAATAAAGTTGTAAAATCCACAATTTTACAACATAAATTTGTGATTTTAGGACATAAAGTTGCAAATAGACAAGATCCATGATGTTTCAACAAAGTTGTAGTTTCAGTGTAATTTTGCAAAAAAAAAAAAAACAATTTAAAAGAAACCAAATTTAAAGAAAAATTTGAAAGATTAAGTTAAAAACTTAAGTTGCACATTTAAAACTAAAAAAAAATTCTACTCTATAAAAAGTTGCAATTTTAGAAATTTTTTGGCACAAAACTGCGATTCGAGATTTTAGGACAAATAAAATTGTGATTTTAGGATTTAAAGTTAGAATTTTATGTCAAAAATTGATCAAATGTTTTTGAAAATCACAATTTTACAGTAAAAGTCTGATCTGTACAACAAAACCATGCAATTCTACGAAGAGAAGATTAATTGTTTATACAGATTATAGAAATATGAAATAAATGTTCGACTGAGCTCTTGGCTCAAGATGCCTTGAACCGTGAAAGCCTCCGTTAGGAACCGTGTTCCTGGTGGAAACGAGGCGTTGCTCGTGGGATCAGGGTGCAGCCATGACACTGACTGGGTGTGGTGCGGAGCGACTCACCCCACAGAGCCATGAAGACGGAGAAGAAGACCGTGGCGGGGTTGTCGAACAGGTGACTGGCCCGGGCTGTGCCGCACGCTGTGCTCAGTTTCCAGTAACCGCACACTCGGTCACACAGAGGACACATGGTGATGTTGTTCCTCGGATGGCAGATCTCCATGCTGGAATCACACACAGGACACGCTGACGTAGGCCTGGGTATCATTTAACGTTTTAGATATCAATACCAAAACAGATCAATCCAGTCCACACATCAACACGTGGGGTTAGGGGTTCACCTGCCCCCCTTAGACCAGATTCAGTTAAAAACCCTAACACCCTCCAAGTGTGCCTGCCGCCGTGCCCATGTGACTGGCAGCAAGGTGTCTGATTGGTCTGTGTTGCAGATATGTACACAGACAACGCACAGGTCTACAGGTCTTTGGTGTTTATATGCGTTGCTCTGTAATTCCATGTCAAACCACTAGAGGGCAGTGGGGGGTCATTTCTGCAGCGCTGTAGCCAGCAGTGATGAGCTTTAGTTTACTTCCTGTCTGTTGCTCAGACATGACAATGGAGCAGAAAAAACAGATCATTCAGTCATTTTTACAGACATTACAGCAAACTATCATTCTACCCAACTGCAGTACAACAACTCAGAAGTAGCAGCAGGAAAGACCAAATCTTCTAAACAGACCAGTCACATCTGCTGTGGTCTGAGTTGAAGTGGCATCTGATTACATTTGTAGAGGAGGTGCAGGTCAGAACTGGTGTGGGGTTCACCTCTACGAAGTAGGTACACCATCAGTTCAACACTGGAGATCAACCAGGCTTTCTTGTTCCAGGTGTTCACATTAACACTGATGTATGAGTGTGTGAGTGTGTGAGTGTGTGTGTTTTCACCTTGGTACATTGTCGTCGACGGTCGCACATCCATACAGAAAGACGATGGCCCCCACAACCGAGGCGGGAATCAACATCTGGGTGTACAACCCCAACCAGGCAAAGTAGAGACCAATCTTCTCCCCAAAATACTTCCTGTATGACAGGAACAGATCTACAATATCCAGATCTGACTGACAACAGATCTACAATATCCAGATCTGACTGACAACAGATCTACAATATCCAGATCTGACTGACAACAGATCTACAATATCCAGATCTGACTAACAGATCTACAATATCCAGATCTGACTGACAACAGATCTACAATCTGACTCCAGATCTCAAATCTGACTAAGATCTACAATATCCAGATCTGACTGACAACAGATCTACAATATCCATATCTGACTGATAACAGATCTACATAAAGGAACTGTGTTTATGTTCAGTAGGGGAGAGTGGGGTAATGTGAGACACCTCCTGTATCTAAGCAACAGGACACACCTGTGGTCATTTGAGCGGCTGATTATCAAGGCTCATCCTTTTCACCGTGGCCAGGAAGCATGCGTTTTGCACAAAAATATATTTTTGGGATGTAAAAGTAAATTTTTTTGGTTTTCACCATAATCAACTCTGGTTGAGAAGTTGTTTTAATAAAAAAGTGGTGGAGGGTTAAAGTGAGACAATTGCCATGGAACAAAGTAATGACACTGTCTCACTTTTCCCCTGGAGGCAAAGTAAGAAAGAAAGAAAAAGTTTTGTTTTTCGTGTCTTAAACAGTATGAAAAATCCATCATGCCAAGGAAATCCAACAGAAAGACAACCTGGGACCGAACCTCCATTGAACAGATGGAAAGTGCAGCCACTGAGGTCATGGAGAAAAAGAGGCCCTTAAGAAATGTTTCAAAGGAGCGAAATATTGACAAGTCAAGCCTCCTAAGATTTATAAGAAAAAAGCCGCAGGGGGACGTTCTCACTGTGGCATGGGGTTCGGTAGCCCAGGCAAAGAGAATTTTCACAGATGAGATGGAGGAAGAACTTCCCAAACACCTGAAAGAACTTGCTGAACAGTCCTATGATCTCTCTCCAGCTAAGTGCTGCACACTGGCCTTTGAGTATGGAGACAAGAACCATGTCCCCATGCAGACAAGAACCATGTCCCCATGCAGACAAGAACCGTGTCCCCATGCAGACAAGAACCCTGTCCCCATGCAGACAAGAACCATGTCCCCATGCAGACAAGAACCGTGTCCTCATGCAGACAAGAACCGTGTCCCCATGCAGACAAGAACCGTGTCCTCATGCCTGCCAATTGGAAAGAGACGCAGTGTGCAGGTAAGCCAGGGTGTGTAAGACAGCATGTGATTTCCTATGGTAGCTAAGGCTGATCTTCCCACAAGGCTAAATCTTATAATAATGGATTGTCTCAGCAGGTGAGACACATCACACACACACAAGGCTGATATGTGTAGCTTGTAATAATGTAATAAACAGGCCGGCGGGACCTCTGAGCGAGCAAGGCCAAGAATGGATGTCTGAAATCGGATAGACTCGCTTGGGGACCTGGGGTTCCTGCCCTGGAGGCAGTACTTTGACAGGGGCCTTGTAATACCATAATAACCAGCTAGTCATTGAGAGCATCTGCAGCAGCAGCAGCAGCCTACAGACTGAACATGCCATTGATTCTGAACTTACTGCTGCATTCAGGTGGTGACACAAAGAGGGAAAAGGCAAGTTGGTTCCATCACATCGACCCAGAGAGGGGAGCTGGTAACTCTGGTCTGTGCTGTCAATGCTGCTGGTGACGCTGCACCTCCGATGCTTGTCTTTAAAGTTTAAAGACTGCTTCATGATCAATGCACCTCCAGGTGCAAAGGGTACCTCCACCAGAACAGGATGGATGAATGAAGATAGCTGGGCCGAGTTCCTTGGCCACCTGATAAACCACACCTACTGTTCACCTGAACCCCCCCATGCTTCTCATTATGGACAATCTTAAAGCTCACATATCACTCAGGGCAGTAGAACTCGCCAGGAGAAATGGTGTCGTTATGCTCTCTCTCCCACCTCACACATCCCATCATGCACCTCTGGATGTGGCCATGTACGGTCCGTTCAAAGCCCAAACAGCCGAGCTCTTGATGGGTGGATGCGATCGAATCCTGGCAAAACAGTCACCATCTACCAGGTTGCAGGACTTGTGAGTCAAGCCTTCATGACAACCGTGATACCACAAAACGTAACTTCTGGGTTTAGGCTCCCAGACAATCGTGACATTTTCCCAGATGAAGCGTTTGCACCATCCTTTCCATCAGTCCGGCCAAACCCTGAACTACAGCCTGCCACCGGAGATGCTCCACCTCCAGGAGAAGTTATTGAAGGCCTGCAGCCTGCAGATGTGTGTTTGTTCAGTCACCTCCGGAGTGAGGAAAAAGGTAAGTGGATCATTTTACCCCAAGCAGTTTCACTTTACCCCCTTGAAATCTGGGCTTTGTCTCAGTTTACCCCGTAGCTGGGCTAAAATGAGACACTTGACCACTTTTTGAAAACGGTCATATTTTCACCGTCTTTAGTCCGCCAAACATTCCTATCGTTTCTGTTCTTAAGAAACATCCTAAATTAAAAGGAAAATTTGTTAATTTTATAGACACATCAATTTAGCTTGATGGGGGGGAGAGTAAAGACCGTCTCACATTACCTCACTCTCCTCTATAATCTAATCTAATCTGATTGTTGGGTAGAGTTTTACTATCAAAGGAAGTCTTTATCGTCAACTGAGATCTGAATCTCAAAACAACGTGTCCTTTCTGACATTTGAAGTCAGTGGAGCAGAGAAGGAGGACAGATCACAGGATGGATCTGAAGATGGCTTTCAAACATTTGTGACTGAACTATCATGAGATGGAATGTGAATCTCAGGTCTAAAAGTGACCCGCTGCAGGTCTGACCAGAGCTGGAAGGTCTTACCGCACCAGTCCGATGGGCTGGAACTTGTAGAAGACACTGTAGTTGGCCCACTCATCGTATAAAAGCTGTGGAGTAGCAGCATGTGGTCAGTTCAGGGTTTCCAGAGGTCAGGTGACTCTAAAGCAGGTAAACTCCACCATGTAGCTAGTAATATCAGTTCAGTATCAGAGTCCAGATGAGTCCATGAATCCAGACCTGGAGCCATGTCTGAGCTCCTGTGGTGGTCCATGGCTCTGTATCAAGATCCAAACTCTTCTGAAGACTGATTCTGACATGTAGCATTGCTTAAAAGGTTTCTCACCTTTCTGTCGTTGACGCCTGCGTTCTCATCTTTGACGTCTCCCTGAAAATACACCATGGACATCCTTAGCTCAGGATCAGCTCCATGTCTGAGATGTTCTAACAAGGAGGCAACTCTCTTTGAGTTGTTTTTGTTTTTCAACCAGAGTTTTAAAAAAAATGAGTTTTAACATTTGGTTCTGATTAAGTGAACATGTTGGCGGTCTTTCAAGGGCCTGACAGAACCATCTAGAATCAGGAGATAAAAACCTCCATGTGTTTGTGGGAGGACGTCCCAGTCTGATTCAGACTCCAGCTGTGGTACTTACATCATGGAGCGGGTACGCTGCAGAATAAACCCCACTGCCCAGCAGACTGGTGATGCCTGTCAGACAAACAAGGATGAAGGTCCCAGCAGGTTGCACCAGTTGTTCAACTCAGAAAAATGTTCTAATCATTTCTACAAAGACACCAGCAAATCTTTTATTATAAATTCAAATGCTGATGATCAGCTGACCTGAGACAAACACATGAACATCTTTTCACACAGATGAATCCCAACTTCAGTGGCTGTTCTGTTTAGAACCACATCATTTTTTCCCAGTTAGCTAATTTAGCTGACTGGCTGCTCTCCGCCTGTTACCAACGAAGCTAACCACTGCTATGGAGAGCAGCCAGTTAGCTAATTTAGTTGACTGGCTGCTCTCCGCCTGTTACCAACGCAGCTAACCACTGCTATGGAGAGTAGCCAGTTAGCTAATTTAGTTGACTGGCTGCTCTCCATTTGTTACCAACGCAGCTAACCACTGCTATAGAGAGTAGCCGTTTAGCTAATTTAGTTGACTGGCTGCTCTCCGTCTGTTACCAACGCAGCTAACCACTGCTATGGAGAGTAGCCAGTTAGCTAATTTAGTTGACTGGCTGCTCTCCATCTGTTACCAACGCAGCTAACCACTACTATAGAGAGTAGCCGTTTAGCTAATTTAGTTGACTGGCTGCTCTCCGTCTGTTACCAACGCAGCTAACCACTGCTATGGAGAGTAGCCAGTTAGCTAATTTAGTTGACTGGCTGCTCTCCGTCTGTTACCAACGCAGCTAACCACTGCTATAGAGAGTAGCCGTTTAGCTAATTTAGTTGACTGGCTGCTCTCCGTCTGTTACCAACGCAGCTAACCACTGCTATGGAGAGTAGCCAGTTAGCTAATTTAGTTGACTGGCTGCTCTCCGTCTGTTACCAACGCAGCTAACCTCTGCTATGGAGAGTAGCCAGTTAGCTAATTTAGTTGACTGGCTGCTCTCCGTCTGTTACCAACGCAGCTAACCACTACTATGGAGAGTAGCCAGTTAGCTAATTTAGTTGACTGGCTGCTCTCCGTCTGTTACCAACGCAGCTAACCACTGCTATGGAGAGTAGCCAGTTAGCTAATTTAGTTGACTGGCTGCTCTCCATCTGTTACCAACGCAGCTAACCACTACTATAGAGAGTAGCCGTTTAGCTAATTTAGTTGACTGGCTGCTCTCCGTCTGTTACCAACGCAGCTAACCACTGCTATGGAGAGTAGCCAGTTAGCTAATTTAGTTGACTGGCTGCTCTCCGTCTGTTACCAACGCAGCTAACCACTGCTATGGAGAGTAGCCAGTTAGCTAATTTAGTTGACTGGCTGCTCTCCGTCTGTTACCAACGCAGCTAACCACTGCTATGGAGAGTAGCCAGTTAGCTAATTTAGTTGACTGGCTGCTCTCCGCTGTTACCAACGCAGCTAACCACTGCTATGGAGAGTAGCCAGTTAGCTAATTTAGTTGACTGGCTGCTCTCCGTCTGTTACCAACGCAGCTAACCACTGCTATGGAGAGTAGCCAGTTAGCTAATTTAGTTGACTGGCTGCTCTCCGTCCTGTTACCAACGCAGCTAACCACTGCTATGGAGAGTAGCCAGTTAGCTAATTTAGTTGACTTGCTGCTCTCCGCCTGTTACCATCGCAGCTAACCACTGCTATGGAGAGTAGCCAGTTAGCTAATTTAGTTGACTGGCTGCTCTCCGTCTGTTACCAACGCAGCTAACCACTGCTATGGAGAGTAGCCAGTTAGCTAATTTAGTTGACTGGCTGCTCTCCGTCTGTTACCAATGCAGCTAACCACTGCTATGGAGAGTAGCCAGTTAGCTAATTTAGTTGACTGGCTGCTCTCCATCTGTTACCAACGCAGCTAACCACTGTTATGGAGAGTAGCCAGTTAGCTAATTTAGTTGACTGGTTGCTCTCCGTCTGTTACCAATGCAGCTAACCACTGCTATGGAGAGTAGCCAGTTAGCTAATTTAGTTGACTGGCTGCTCTCCATCTGTTACCAACGCAGCTAACCACTGTTATGGAGAGTAGCCAGTTAGCTAATTTAGTTGACTGGTTGCTCTCCGTCTGTTACCAATGCAGCTAACCACTGCTATGGAGAGTAGTTTTTCACTGCCAACTTTTCTACATTTCTTATTACTTATCACATACCAAAGAGACAACAATGGATTCCTTGTGTGTGTTTACATCCTTCAATCAACCTTTATTTGTACAGGCCTTTTGAACAACCTGAGTTGACCAAAGTGCTTCACAACATTCTAATGGACATGAATGTTAAAGTGTCTGATTGTAGTTGAGTAGATTTTCTTGCTGAGCTGTTCTTTGTGGCTGATGCTCAGAGATAATGTATGTTAAAGCACCTGTAATTCTGAGTTTACTAAAGTAAATTTTGTTGTCCGGCTGTTCTGTCTTTTAAAATAATTAACGGACGCTCAGAGCTTATGGGTACGAACGTGTCAGAAGGGAAACTGTTGATGAATCTACACTTGGAAATAGCTGGTAGCTTGTCTCTTGTCCAGTGTTCGTTGTCTTAGTTCGCCGTTATCCGTTGTGTGCAGAGATTTTTCCTACTTTGACCGCAGCACGGCGACAAAGATTTCAGAAGGTAGATGTACATATTTTTGAAGGACAGATGTTGCACTTGATGATGAAACCTAAAACCAGTGGTGGGTGATAAAAGGGGGGTGGGGGGGGGGGGGGGGGGTGGGGGTTGTGGAGGCCAGAACCAGCAGGGACTGGTTTTTTAAAAGTGACACAGGTGGACCAGACTCACCCATGCTGTACTTGGCTCTGGATTTAGGTCTTTTCAGGATCTCAAACACCTGAAAAGGAACCAGAAAAGACACAGTTACCTGAAGAACATGAAATACCAGTAAAACTGGTCGATCTGCAGAAGAAGAACTCTAACCCTAGCTGAAGACACATGACATCATCCTAGTTTAAACATAGATATCTAGAGGTAGATCTGCAGGTCCTCCAGTTTAAACGTAGATATCTAACAGTAAATCTGCAGGTCCTCTAGTTTAAACGTAGATATCTAACAGTAGATCTGCAGGTCCTCCAGTTTAAACGTAGATATGTAACAGTAGATCTGCAGGTCCTCCTGTTCAAACGTAGATATCTAACAGTAGATCTGCAGGTCCTTCAGTTTAAACGTAGATGTATAGCAGTAGATCTGCAGGTCCTCCAGTTCAAACATAGATATCTAACAGTAGATCTGCAGGTCCTCCAGTTCAAACGTAGATATCTAACAGTAGATCTGCAGGTCCTTCAGTTTAAACGTAGATGTATAGCAGTAGATCTGCAGGTCCTCCAGTTCAAACGTAGATATCTAACAGTAGATCTGCAGGTCCTCCAGTTAAACGTAGATATCTAGAAGTAGATCTGCAGGTATTCCAGTTTAAACGTAGATATCTAGAAGTAGATCTGCAGGTCCTCCAGTTTAAACGTAGATATCTAACAGTAGATCTGCAGGTCCTCCAGTTTAAACGTAGATATGTAACAGTAGATCTGCAGGTCCTCCTGTTTAAACGTAGACATCTAACAGTAGATCTGCAGGTCCTCCAGTTTAAACGTAGATATCTAACAGTAGATCTGCAGGTCCTCTAGTTTAAACGTAGATATCTAACAGTAGATCTGCAGGTCCTCTAGTTTAAACGTAGATATCTAACAGTAGACCTGCAGGTCCTTTAGTTTAAACGTAGATATCTAACAGTAGATCTGCAGGTCCTCCAGGGTAAACGTAGATATCTAGCAGTAGATCTGCAGGTCCTCCAGTTTAAATGTAGATTTCTAGCAGTAGATCTGCAGGTCCTCCAGTTTAAATGTAGATAGCTAGCAGTAGATCTGCAGGTCCTCCAGTTTTAATGTAGATTTCTAGCAGTAGATCTGCAGGTCCTCCAGTTTAAATGTAGATATCTAGCAGTAGATCTACAGGTCCTCCAGTACAAATGTAGATATCTAGCAGTAGATCTGCAGGTCCTCCAGTTTAAACATAGATATCTAGTGGTAGATCTGCAGGTCCTCCAGTTAAAATGTAGATATCTAGCAGTAGATCTGCAGGTCCTCCAATTCAAATGTAAATATCTAACAGTAGATCTGCAGGTCCTCCAGTTCAAACATAGATATCTAGTGGTAGATCTGCAGGCCCTTCAGTTTAAATGTAGATATCTAGCAGTAGATCTGCAGGTCCTCCAGTTTAAACGTAGATATCTAGCAGTAGATCTGCAGGCCCTCCAGTTTAAATGTAGATATCTAGCAGTAGATCTGCAGGTCCTCCAGTTTAAACGTAGATATCTTACAGTAGATCTGCAGGTCCTCCAGTTCAAACGTAGATATCTAACAGTAGATCTGCAGGTCCTCCAGTTTATACTGATGATCCTTGCAGCTTACTCACCGTTACATATCACTGTACGAGACAGTTCATATGACAGAAAAGTGTGTTTGCAGGAAAACTCAGCAGAAGTTTGTAGAACTTACGATAGAACTTCTGGTTTTGCTGTCAAAGAAGTTATCTCTGTCTGAGAGATCAAATCTGCCGACACAAAAGCAAACCACAGACACTCTTTACCTTCAATCATGGTTATCACTGTCATCATCACTGTCATCATCATCACTAAATACTCCAGGAAGTTCCAGGTGGATCACGTACATATTTTAGAAAACCTTTGAATGCAGTTACTGATTATTTTGTTTTTTACATCCGAGAAGTTTAGTGTCCTGGAAACTAAAATTCTCCAACCTTAGAGGATCTTGGGTCAGATTTTCTCTGTCTTCCAATAACAACTAGTTCTCAGTAAATATTATCAATGATTTCAAAATGGTAGATACAAGCTTTTGTGGCTCTGGGTTTGTTTGGTACAGTTTAATAAAACGGAAGTGTGGATGTTAGCAGTAATGGAGATGGAACACCAGAAATCTGACTAAAATTCAGAATCTATTGGATCAAGATGTTTATGTTGTGGAACAGAGGTCATACCTGGGTCATACCTGGGTCATACCTGGGTCATACCTGGGTCACACCTGGGTCATACCAGGGTCATACCTGGGTCACACCTGGGTCATACCTGGGTCATACCTGGGTCACACCTGGGTCACACCTGGGTCATACCAGGGTCATACCTGGGTCATACCTGGGTCATACCTGGGTCATACCTGGGTCATACCAGGGTCATACCTGGGTCATACCTGGGTCATACCTGGGTCATACCTGGTCATACCTGGGTCATACCTGGGTCATACCTGGGTCATACCTGGGTCATACCTGGGTCATACCTGGGTCATACCTGGGTCATACCTGGGTCATACCTGGGTCATACCAGGGTCATAC
Source organism: Hirundichthys speculiger (assembly GCA_018398805.1). NCBI lineage: Eukaryota > Metazoa > Chordata > Actinopteri > Beloniformes > Exocoetidae > Hirundichthys > Hirundichthys speculiger. The sequence continues at coordinate 144,504 of JAGFBZ010002054.1, forward strand.
CTGGGTCATACCTGGGTCATACCAGGGTCATACCTGGGTCATACCTGGGTCATACCAGGGTCATACCTGGGTCATACCTGGGTCATACCTGGGTCATACCTGGGTCATACCTGGGTCATACCTGGGTCATACCTGGGTCATACCATACCTGGGTCATACCTGGGTCATACATACCTGGGTCATACCGGGTCATACCTGGGTCCATACCTGGGTCATACCTGGGTCATACCTGGGTCATACCACCAGGGTCATACCTGGGTCATACCTGGGTCTACCTGGGTCACCTGGGTCATACCTGGGTCATACCTGGGTCATACCTGGGTCACACCTGGGTCACACCTGGGTCATACCTGGGTCATACCTGGGTCATACCTGGGTCACACCTGGGTCACACCTGGGTCATACCTGGGTCATTAAGGTTTATACGGAACCAAACTATAAAGTATTTCATATAAATGTCTCTAAATTCCTTTCAAACAGAATTGCTCTGGTTTGTATCTGGGTTTATGTTTCCAGAAACCTGGTGGAGTGTTTACAGGTGTGCTCACAGGTGTTGTTTCTCCCTGGAGAAGGTGTGCGACAGGTGTTTGATGTTCTTTGGGTGGGAGTCCTCAACATGAGGGTAGAGCGGCTCCAGAGCTTTATCCACCAGAGAGCTGATCTTCTTCAGCACCCCGCTAGACTGCTTCACTTCATACACCTGGAGAGCGGGACAACTCAAGTCAGGCCAACTCACCTGGAAACCAAAACAACTGGAGCCTGGCTTATGTGGACTTCAACATGAAGTTCATTCAGGCTTAAAGAGCGCTTTTATGAAACTCATAAGACTGTTTGAGACAGGATCACGCTCCACATGAGGAGATATCAAAGAAGGTAGTAACACCTGGTGTCGCTGAAGACGTGGACCAGACTTACTTTCTTGGTGGGCATCTTCAGCTTCATAAGTTCAGCTTCTCGACAGAGAACGTTCCAGGGAGCATGGACCTTCACGAAGCCCACTCCTGAAACCTTGGCCTGAAAATAAGGACAGAGAGAAAGTTATTCATCTTCAATGAGATGGATCACTAAGTTCTGGTCTGGGTTGGTGTGTCACGGTTGCAGTTGTCTGTCCATCTCTGATTCTACCAAACTTTTAAATCTAAATTTTATCTATTTACTCCTCCTCTCCCTCTCACTGCTCAGTGTGTGAAGAGTTCACCTGTTCCTCTGATGCTAATCACACCTGGCTACGCTAGTCAGCGTCACTGAAGTTGATATTGAGTTGGTGTGTAACTACGATGACACCATGTCTGACTGTAGTTTTCTCTGGTCTCCTCCCCAGTCTGACCAGTGATCACATGTTTAGCCACCAGGTCATCGCTCCATCACTGGTTGTCTTGGTGGTGTCCAGAAAATGATGTGACCTTTATTGATGATTGGCAGATGTTCTGGGGAAAGCCTGGTCTGATTAGAAGAGACGACATCCATCCACCAGGATGGTGCAGCTCTGATTTCTGGAAATCTGTTTGATTTTATTAGACGCTCCCCTGATGGTCCAGGGTGGAGGTCCAGGATGGTCCAGGGTGGAGGTCCAGGATGGTCCAGGGTGGAGGTCAGGATGGTCCAGGGTGGAGGTCAGGATGATCCAGGGTGGAGGTCCAGGACTGCCCCCAGACAATTAAAATACAGACATTAATTATGTAGCTGGTAATTACTATGTTTTTGTTACTAGTGGCCTTTACATACAGTGACTGAAGACACAAAGTGAAGCACCTCAGGCCAGGAGTTGAACCTGTGACCCCTGCAGGAGACCTGCAGGAGATGGTTAGGGTAGGGTTAGGTCTACCCTCTAGGAGACCAGCAGGAGATGGTTAGGGTAGGGTTAGGTCTCCCCTCTAGGAGACCAGCAGGAGATGGTTAGGGTAGGGTTAGGTCTCCCCTCTAGGAGACCAGCAGGAGATGGTTAGGGTAGGGTTAGGTCTCCCCTCTAGGACCAGGAGATGGTTAGGTTTAGGTCCCCCTCTAGGAGACCAGCAGGAGATGGTTAGGGTAGGGTTAGGTCTCCCCCTCTAGGAGACCAGCAGGATATGGTTAGGGTAGGGTTGGTCTACCCTCTAGGAGACCAGCAGGAGATGGTTAGGGTAGGGTTAGGTCTCCCCTGTAGGAGACCAGCAGGAGATGGTTAGGGTAGGGTTAGGTCTACCCTCTAGGAGACCAGCAGGAGATGGTTAGGGTAGGGTTAGGTCTCCCCTCTAGGAGACCAGCAGGAGATGGTTAGGGTAGGGTTAGGTCTCCCCTCTAGGAGACCAGCAGGAGATGGTTAGGGTAGGGTTAGGTCTCCCCTCTAGGAGACCAGCAGGAGATGGTTAGGGTAGGGTTAGGTCTACCCTCTAGGAGACCAGCAGGAGATGGTTAGGGTAGGGTTAGGTCTACCCTCTAGAAGACCAGTAGGAGATGGTTAGGGTAGGGTTAGGTCTCCCCTCTAGGAGACCAGCAGGAGATGGTTAGGGTAGGGTTAGGTCTACCCTCTAGGAGACCAGCAGGAGATGGTTAGGGTAGGGTTAGGTCTCCCCTCTAGGAGACCAGAGGAGATGGTTAGGGTAGGGTTAGGTCTCCCTCTAGGAGACCAGCAGGAGATGGTTAGGGTAGGGTTAGGTCTACCCTCTAGGAGACCAGCAGGAGATGGTTAGGGTAGGGTTAGGTCTCCCCCTCTAGGAGACCAGCAGGAGATGGTTAGGGTAGGGTTAGGTCTCCCCTCTAGGAGACCAGCAGGAGATGGTTAGGGTTAGGGTTAGGTCTCCCTCTAGGAGACCAGCAGGAGATGGTTAGGGTAGGGTTAGGTCTACCCTCTAGGAGACCAGCAGGAGATGGTTAGGGTAGGGTTAGGTCTCCCCTCTAGGAGACCAGCAGGAGATGGTTAGGGTAGGGTTAGGTCTCCCCTCTAGGAGACCAGTAGGAGATGGTTAGGGTAGGGTTAGGTCTCCCCTCTAGGAGACCAGCAGGAGATGGTTAGGGTAGGGTTAGGTCTACCCTCTAGGAGACCAGCAGGAGATGGTTAGGGTAGGGTTAGGTCTACCCTCTAGGAGACCAGCAGGAGATGGTTAGGGTAGGGTTAGGTCTACCCTCTAGGAGACCAGCAGGAGATGGTTAGGGTAGGGTTAGGTCTACCCTCTAGGAGACCAGCAGGAGATGGTTAGGGTAGGGTTAGGTCTCCCCTCTAGGAGACCAGCAGGAGATGGTTAGGGTAGGGTTAGGTCTCCCCTCTAGGAGACCAGCAGGAGATGGTTAGGGTAGGGTTAGGTCTCCCCTCTAGGAGACCAGTAGGAGATGGTTAGGGTAGGGTTAGGTCTACCCTCTAGGAGACCAGCAGGAGATGGTTAGGGTAGGGTTAGGTCTACCCTCTAGGAGACCAGCAGGAGATGGTTAGGGTAGGGTTAGGTCTACCCTCTAGGAGACCAGCAGGAGATGGTTAGGGTAGGGTTAGGTCTCCCCTCTAGGAGACCAGCAGGAGATGGTTAGGGTAGGGTTAGGTCTCCCCTCTAGGAGACCAGCAGGAGATGGTTAGGGTAGGGTTAGGTCTCCCCTCTAGGAGACCAGTAGGAGATGGTTAGGGTAGGGTTAGGTCTACCCTCTAGGAGACCAGCAGGAGATGGTTAGGGTAGGGTTAGGTCTACCCTCTAGGAGACCAGCAGGAGATGGTTAGGGTAGGGTTAGGTCTACCCTCTAGGAGACCAGCAGGAGATGGTTAGGGTAGGGTTAGGTCTCCCCTCTAGGAGACCAGCAGGAGATGGTTAGGGTAGGGTTAGGTCTCCCCTCTAGGAGACCAGCAGGAGATGGTTAGGGTAGGGTTAGGTCTACCCTCTAGGAGACCAGCAGGAGATGGTTAGGGTAGGGTTAGGTCTACCCTCTAGGAGACCAGCAGGAGATGGTTAGGGTAGGGTTAGGTCTACCCTCTAGGAGACCAGCAGGAGCGCTGCCTGGTTCAACCACTGAACCATCCAGTCGCCTGTAGCTGGTCGTTCTAACACGGCGCTGATCAGAAACATAGAAAAGGAGTTGATTCCCATCCTCCAAAACTCTACAAGTGTGACATGATAGAAGCCGTGAACCAAAACCACCTGATAAGAATAAAAACTGTCAGACATCAAGATCCAGAAGAATCAGGTGTAGACTGTTAGATATTAGATCTCTAAGATCTAAGTCTCTGTGAGGAGGGATGGCTTTTGTATGTTTTACTTCCTTTCATAACATTCTTGAAACAAAGGAATAAGTCAACTAAATGTTATCGCAGTAAACATGGCATCATCCAAGATTCACGTAGCTCAGGTGCATTTTTTGGGTAGTTTGATAAAATAATGGTTCATTCAACCTTTAATTGATATTCTTTGCTTTTTACAAAACTCTTCTGCAGTGTCTTCTGATGGACAGCAGGTGGTGCAGGGTACTGTGAGCAGCAGGGGGGGACTCAGGTGAGCCTTTAACTCTGACATCTGATAGGCTGCTGTAATCATGTGACATGTGACCGTCTAACATACATGGACTGGTTTTCACAAACACATTTAATGCCTTTTCCTCCCTGAAGTGAAGACAGATTGCATGTTTTGTATAAGCAGAGTGGTGTCTTGATAATCAAGACATTTTAAAAAGTGTCAACTCCAAAATATCAACCAGAGTATTGATACGCCCATACGTCTATCAGAAACATGTCCATAGTGCGAATTACGGGGGGGTTTGACCCCCCCAATTACAACTTCGACCCCCCTAAAGAAGGAACAAATTGTCATTTTTTTCATCTCTAGAAAATGTTGACCCCCCCCCCCCCCCCCCCCCCCCCCCCAATTGTCATTGTATAATTCGCACTCTGAACATGTCTACAGGTTTAAACGAGTCCACTGGTCTGGTTTTATTAATGATCATCGTCCCTGAATCAGGGTCCAGGTGGGGGAGCAGCAGCCGTCCAGACCTGCAGCCTTCAAGGAAAAACTGAACCTAAATGTGATTAGAATCCGTTCAGTCTGAGTCCAACCATGGGCGAGGCTAACCCTTATTTAGGGGTGCTTCAGAACCCCTAAATTGAAATTCAGCACCCCAAAAACCTGAAGTAAGAAATGTCGTTATTCTAAAAATTGTAGTTCGCATTTGACAGGCTTAGATAATGTCCAAAACTGAATCCATAGTTTGTGGTTTAAGTTTATATTTTAAGAATGAAAATGAAAAAGACCCCGCCTAATGGCATCGTCCTCTTCTCACCAACACTTGTGGGTTGTGGTGGGGCTCAGCACCCCTAAAGCTCTGACCCTAGAGTCGCCCCTGAGTCCAACCATCCAGAGCTGGAGATCAGTAAAAGCCAGTCTAGTTAGTGGTAGTGTAGCGCCCCCTGCTGGTGCTGGTCTAGAGTTTCTGTCTGAGTCTGAGTTCTCTGGTTTAGAGCTAGTTACATCCCACCGGGTTAGGGTTAGGGTTAGGGGTTAGGGTTAGGGGTTAGGGTTAGGGTTAGGGTTAGGGACGTGCTGCTCTGTTCCTGGTTGGCTGTGCCATCTACAGGTATCATCTCTGGACCAGGATTGGCCGCTTCCTCTTCTTCTGCAGCTGGAGCCTGATTGCCAGCTCTATTTGAGGAGCTGCCTGACAATGACTCAGGGCAGCTGTGTGTAACCTGCTCAGCTTTCCACCGTTTGCTTGTGTTTGGAAACTTTGTAGTAGAATTGACCTTTCGGTAAGCACCTCCCCCTACCTAGTTACTGTTGCTAGGTCGGACAAACTTGCTGCTCCTGCATTAAGGACTGTGTTAATTTGCTATTTTTCCTATGTGTATCATCAGTGTTAATATTACACTATAATAACGCCGTGGTGAAATATTGCTGCTGGGGACCTGCAACAGTGACTCGAGGTGTCCAGAACGTTTGGAGGCAGGGGCGCCGCTAGGGATTTTGGGCCCCATGAAAATAATCTTTACCGGGCCCCCCAACACAGCGGCGAAATTTGTTGATGCTATTTTTGATCATCATTAGGGGCCTCTCTGGGCCCCCCTCAATTATGGGCCCCTATAATCCGTATCCTTTACCCCCCCTTTTCGGCACCCCAGTTTGGAGGGGACATTTTTATTCCCTTTCCCAGACCAAAACAAACGCTGGAGAATGCAGCTGTGGGTTAAGTTGTGTCCGTCCACACAATCAACTGAACGTGGGGAAAGTTACAAAACACACTTACATTTGCTCCAAGGTAAGTTTACTTTGTTTATTAGATGATTGATTTAACCACCGTTTAGTAAAAGTAATATGATTTAGCAGCAGGGAGGGTGATGAGTTCTCTGTTAGCATTAGCTCTGGTCCATAGGTCTGTCCCACACCAGAGCTGTTAACATCAGACAGTCACAGCATTGTATTAATGTAATTAATAAAGTGACGCTAACATCACTAGCCTCACCTTATACCTAACAAAATAAATATCCAGGGCCATATATATTTGTAGACAACGAGGCAGGCTGATAGGTGGCTAGCAAGCTCTAGTCTATAGTGGAGAAGTCATCGATGCTGGACCAGTGCATTGATGGAGTGCATGGATATTTGATGGACGTATGAGGCAGCCAATAAATGTAAAGATGATCAGTACATTGATTGGTCAGAGTTTTCCTCTGATTATACCCTCTAGATCAGACCAAAACGTTTAGTTTTTTTTTGCAAACATTTTATTTCAGTGGGTGCAATGGGAATGTGAAAAGGTTTTCAGGCAATATCGTAAAAAATGCTGCAAAAAAAGATCTCCCGCCATACTTTTAAGGGCCTGTTTTTGTCTGATAATAAAGACCATTTAGCGGCAAGTTTTTCCTCATATTTTTATTCTACTGTAGAGAGAAGCTGAAAGGGAAACTACAGTTTTACATGGGCTGATGTGAACCCTGGTTGGTTCAGGATTCTGAACTGGACACATAGTTTTCGTATTAGTAGTATATGGGCAGTGGCAATCATTTTGGCAAATAATTTCTCGCAGCAACATTAAAAAAGAATAAGAAAAAAGAACTAAAAATTGACAATTTGGTTCATTTTTTGAAATAGTGAACTCTTGTTCCAAATTTAGAATATGAACTCTGAACTGAACTAGTTGGTGTAGAAAGTGAACTTGAACTAACACTGCAAACTGACACAGTGCTTTAATCACCCTGGATCTCTTCCTCACAAACCCTAAAGAACCTGATCATCTGTTCGTCCATCGATCCATTAACTTTTTCTTATCTGGACAGCAGCTTAAGCAGAGAGGTCCACAGATTTGGCTTCCTCTGCAGAACCCATGTTGGTAGAAATGAGAAGGTCCTTGAAGTATTCCTTCCACCACACAACCACATCTGTAGTCCAGTTCAGTAGAACCCCACCCTCACTAACAGTGTTTGTGAAGCACCGCTTTACCTACCTGAGTCACTTTCTATGGCTTCACTGAACTCCTCCCACACCCACGTTTTTACGTCAGCAACCACCGAGGCTGCAGCCAGCTTGGCCCATTTGTACCTGACTGCTGAGTCCAGAGTCCCACAAGCTAACCAAGATTGATAGAAGTCCTTCTTTAGCCTCCCGCACGTCTTGTATCCACCACTGAGTTTAAAGATTGCCACCATGTCAGGCACCGACAACCTTGCAGCCACAACTCTGGTCAATAATGGTTCTGGTTCCTCCTCAATAACTGAGGTGCAGAACATGTATCCCCAACCTCCCTCCAGATACAGTTGAAGCTCTGTTGGAAGAAGAACCTAAGGTGCGAGATTAAAATCTCACACCTTAGGTTCTTCTTCTAGACGTTCCCAGAAAACCCCTCACTACATGTTTGGTCCTACCAGCTCTGACCAGCATCTTCTCCCTCTGTCTGATCCAACCCACCACCAGGTAGTGATCAGCTGACCTACGGCCAAGAGTTTCCTGATACCACAAGCGCTTGTGGACACTCTTGAACAGATCAGAGAGGTCCTTCCTCCCAGTCATGCTCCTCCAGGTAAGATGACATTAGCACAGGAAATTACACCGCCTGGCCAAAAAAACCTCTCCACCTGGATTTAACTAAGCAAACAGGTCAGAGCCTCCTATTGGATAATTACTGCATGGGCGATTATCTTTCAGCTGGAAACAAGTTTTCAAACCCAACTGGTGCAAAGAGTTGCTTCTCATTTCCTAAACAACCATGTCAAAGACACATCCGTGGTCGTGGAGAAGAAGATGTTAGTCTGTTTGAGAAGGGTCAAATCATTGGCATCAAGCAGAGAAAACATCTAAGGAGATTGCAGAAACTACCAGAACTGGGTTCAGAACTGTCCAACACATTATTAGTTTTTAATAATGCGTTGGGAAGGATAGTGAGGACCCATCGTCTTCCAGGAGGAAATGACTCCCAAAAATCATGGTTTCATGTGTTCACCTCCAGAACAACCAGCAGGAACACCTCAGACCCACTGCGAAGCACGGTGGTGGAAGGATGATGGTGTGGGGACTTTGAATTCCTTTTACACTAGAGCAGGGATGCCCAGTCCTGGTCCTCCAGAGCCCCTATGTAACAACTTCCCCTCGGGGATCAATAAAGTATTTCTGATTCTGATACTGATTCCATCCAGCTAGTTTTGGAGGTTTCCCAGCTTCAACACACCTGATTCTAATCAATGGTCATTATCAGGTTGTCATCAAAGTCTGTTGGTGACACAGCCACTTGTATCACGGTGTCCCAAAGCAGAGAAACATCTAAAACCTGCTGGATAGGGGCTCTCCAGGACCAGGATTGCCGCCCCCCCCCCCCCCCCCCCCCGCACTGGAGTAATATTAGTCTATCTGTCTGACAGCTGATAATTGGATGAAACTGGGTCATGTGACAGGATACAGATCCAAACACAGCAGCAGATCTGCTTCAGAAGAACCAAGGTTCTAGTGAAAAGTCCAGACCTGAATCGGACTGAGATGTTGTATTGGGAGCTGCAGAGAAGTGAATGTCCAGAAACCTCAATGAACTGAAGCAATGTTGGAGATGGACCAGAAGTTCTCCAGAACCATGAGACACTGATGACGTTAGAATCACGAATGAGACTTCCTGTGGCTGAACTAGGTTCTATGAGCTGTTGAATTGTGTGGGTTTTTTTTTTAAAGCTTCATCTTTGGTTGAATTTAGAACCACCAGCATTATATAAAACAGGTTATAAGAGAAGTCTGGACCCTTGTCCTGTTGGACCTGATTGTGCATGTATGGACAAGGGTCAGGACTTTTCTTTTAACCTGACCCTTGTCCGGACCCTTGTCCTGACCCTTGTTCTGTTGGACCAGATCATGCATGTATGGACAAGGGTCAGGACTTTTCTTTTAACCAGACCCTTGTCCTGACCCTTGTCCTGTTGGACCTGATCGTGCATGTATGGACAAGGGTCAGGACTTTTCTTTTAACCTGACCCTTGTCCGGACCCTTGTCCTGACCCTTGTTCTGTTGGACCAGATCATGCATGTATGGACAAGGGTCAGGACTTTTCTTTTAACCAGACCCTTGTCCTGACCCTTGTCCTGTTGGACCTGATCGTGCATGTATGGACAAGGGTCAGGACTTTTCTTTCAACCGGACCCTTGTCCTGACCCTTGTTCTGTTGGACCTGATTGTGCATGTATGGACAAGGGTCAGGACTTTTCTTTTAACCTGACCCTTGTCCGGACCCTTGTCCTGTTGGACCTGATCGTGCATGTATGGACAAGGATCAGGACTTTTCTTTCAACCGGACCCTTGTCCGGACCCTTGTCCTGTTGGACCTGATCGTGCATGTATGGACAAGGATCAGGACTTTTCTTTCAACCGGACCCTTGTCCGGACCCTTGTCCTGTTGGACCTGATCGTGCATGTATGGACAAGGATCAGGACTTTTCTTTCAACCGGACCCTTGTCCTGACCCTTGTTCTGTTGGACCTGATCGTGCATGTATGGACTCTAGATTTCAGACTCTGTGGGAGGTATTTGTGATAAACTCAGAACAGAGATGTGAACTCACTTCCTCCTCCTTCTCCAGCTCAAGCCCCATGTCTCTGAGCTTCTCCTCAAATTCTTCCCTCCTGAAGGCCTTGTCATCATCATGGTTGTTCGGGGTTTCCCCCAGACGGCCCAGTTCCACATCAGGCGGTACTGGCAGTGAGGATGGGGAGCTGTGGTGCAGTTGGGGAGGTTCGCACCGACTCCGGGCCTTGTGGCGTAGGCTGCGGGTCAGGGCGTTGTCGGCGAGGCGGTGGACCGGTTGTCGGATGGAGCGGCCCCCACTGGGCTTCTTAAGGGGGTAGGTGAGGACATAGTCGACCCGGCGCTGACCGTCCTGGAAGAATAGGCCGTGCTGGCAGCGGGTGTTCTCCTCCGGCGTCAGGGCCTTCAGCAGCTGACATGGAGAGAAGATGGAGGTTAGGAGGCGGGAAGAACCTTCACATGAGGCGAAGACCCATCAAAGTGGACTCTACTGGACAGGAGGAGCTTCTGACCACTGGAGGCCACAGTTCCTCTACCAACCACTAGAGGCTGCAGCTCCTCTACCGACCACTAGAGGCTGCGGTTCCTCTACTGACCACTAGAGGCTGCAGTTCCTCTACCGACCACTAGAGGCTGCAGTTCCTCTACCGACCGCTAGAGACTGCAGTTCCTCTACCGACCGCTAGAGGCTGCAGTTCCTCTACCGACCACTAGAGACTGCAGTTCCTCTACCGACCGCTAGAGACTGCAGTTCCTCTACCGACCGCTAGAGGCTGCAGTTCCTCTACCGACCACTAGAGGCTGCAGTTCCTCTACCGACCACTAGAGGCTGCAGTTCCTCTACTGACCACTAGAGGCTGCAGATCCTCTACTGACCACTAGAGGCTGCAGTTCCTCTACCGACCACTAGAGGCTGCAGTTCCTCTACCGACCACTAGAGGCTGCAGTTCCTCTACGACCACTAGAGGCTGCAGTTCCTCTACCGACCACTAGAGGCTGCAGTTCCTCTACTGACCACTAGAGACTGCAGTTCCTCTACTGACCATTAGAGGCTGCAGTTCCTCTACTGACCACTAGGTGCTTCCACACTGTGCCCAAGGATCAGTAAATTTTCCAGAAAAATGTTCCTCCTGTTTTATCTGTCTTACCTCGTTGTCTTTTACATCCTGGACCAAACAAGGATGAAACATTCCTTAAACTAATGTCCTTACAGATATAAAAGCATCACTCTGAAAGCTAAAGTGTGACTTGACTTTGAAGCAAACAGTTTTGGTCTGTGATGTAACAGTCATGGGCTCTGTACTTTAGTCAGAAGCATGTTGTTATTTACTTGGTGAAAATTCTTCTTAAACCATTTTAATCTGTTTCTAAACCTGACCCTAATGAATCTGTTCCATCAGTTGTTTTTGGGTCACACCACAACCAACATGATGTTGCGCCTGATTTCACCCTAACCCTAACCATCTTTGTGACCTGACCAGAACTTTGCTAGAAATCCTATGACATCACCCTCAGTTACAGAATGGAGGGCCGTCCCCTCACAGACACAACCGTCTTCCCTTTTTGTCTCCCAGGGAAATAGAGACATGGAAAACCCAGAATGGAAGGAGCTACTGAATCAGTCTCCACTGACCATGTTAAAATGTCAAACGTTACAGCAGAAATAAACACACTAACAACCTGGTACAAAAAACAGTTTTGGTCGCCATGGATAGATGTCATATCCATAACAACTGTTTGAGGGAATTTATGAACCTAATCAGGTTTATAGTTTAGCTATTTAGGGCTGTGTTGGCTCCTGAGCTGTCAACAAAGACCATGTTTCGTCGTCCTGTTAACTGTACTAACAAATCACCGTGACTGGTGGTCACCTGTTGCCAGAGATCACCAACGTTGCAGCCTGGCCACCGGTGGAGAGGTTCCGCCTGATTTCCTGTACACTCTTGAACCAAGACTTGTGATTTCTGGAAGTTGGGCTGCAGCTGCATGCCATAGTAGACGAAGCAGCTGTTGTGGACTTGGTCATGCTTCCAAGAAATCCAGTGAGACATAAATAGTGTGTGAATTATGAGCTATGTCGTGACCTCAGCCTACTACGTCTGGCTGTATTCTGAGGAAAGATTTCTGCAGATCAAACTACAGAGGCTTCACCAAGAAACCAGCACCGGGTTTAGACTGGACCCACTTCCAGACTCCTGAGAGGTGTCTTGTTCTGATAGAAGGAGTAGAAACCTCTTTGGAGAGGTGCTTAAGGAATTTCCTACCTGGATGAGGTTCCAGGGCAGATCCAGGACATGCTGGTTGGTCTAGAAACACCTCACCACCCTCAATGGGGGACGTGGAAGTTCATGAATGAATGAACCGATGGTCTCTGTCATTCTTTGAGTTTGTCTACCACCCCAAAGGTCAGTGCAGGTTGGGTGGTCACAACTCCACACACTGGGCCTCATTCACGAAACCAACTAATGAATTTGTGTGTAATCTGTTCATAGAGCAGTAGTTACATCACATTGTCCTGGTGTGACCTGCACAACATGGACATTAAATGAAGGGTCCCTCATGTACCTCAACACCTGCAGAACCAGTTCACCTGGTCATCGTGCCAGGTTGTCATTGTAAATGAGAATTAGTTCTCCACTGACATACCTGGATAAATAAGGGTTAAATAAACAGGGTTAGGGTTAGCCAGCGTCGTTGTTCTGTTTGTGGTTTGTCTACGTCTTTTCTTTTTTTTAAGGCTTTGTACAGAACAAAGCATTGAACATGCTCAGACTGCTACAGCCAGCAGCTCCATCATTCCTCTGATGTGATCTGACGTTTCTCCAGATGTACGACAAAGGAACCTAAAATAGTGACATAAGATCACCAGTCTTTGTGAAATCTTTAGTCTGTAGATGTGAGAGGGAGCCAAACATAAAGAACATAAATCTGTTGAAAGATTTTAGTCTTCTTGTATTTGGTTGTCTTAAAGTTGCACTTTAAATTTCCAACCCATCATTTCTTAAAATGTTTGTTAACACCAAAACACACTGCACACTGCAGTGGAAAACACAGAATGTTAAAGTCTAAGCTTACCTGTGGAGGCTCTAGACCACTAGAGCTGCATAAACCTCTTTTTTAAAATCTCCTCTTTAATCATTTTCTTCAACCCGTTGCCAAATCCCAAAAGTTCTTCGTATCTCTTTTCTTGACGTGTACGTCTGTACAGTGTTTAAAATTAAACATTAGCTAAGCTTAATGTCAGCTGTTTACAGGGTCTAAAATCAAACATCAGCTTTAAACAGCAAGTAAAATTTAATGGCAGCCCTATACAGTGTCTGAAGTAGATGCCAGCTTGTAAGGGTGAGCCGTGTCTAAATTTCAACAGCAGTCAGATACTGTGTCAAGCATTAAAAATGTGCTTCTAAGGTCTAACAATAGTCATATACAGGGTCAAAATTGAACAACAGTCGTATACAGGCTCTAAATTCAAAAACATATACGTATACAGGGTCTAGATTCAAAAACAGTCCGATACAGGACCAAATTTAAAGACAGCTGTATATAGGGGCTAAATTCAAAAACAGCTGTATACAGGGGCTAAATTCAACAACAGCCATATACAGGATCTAAATTCAACAACAGCCATATACAGGATCTATATTCAAAAACAGTCCGATACAGGATCAAAATTCAAAGACAGCCGTATACAGGGTCTAAATTCAACAACAGTTGCATACAGAATCTAAATTCAAAAACAGCAGTATACAGGATCTATATTCAAAAACAGCCATGTACAGGATCTAAATTCAACAACAGCCATATACAGGATCTAAATTCAACAACAGCCATATACAGGATCTATATTCAAAAACAGTCCGATACAGGATCAAAATTTAAAGACAGCTGTATATAGGGGCTAAATTCAACAACAGCCATATATAGGGTCTAAATTCAACAACAGCCATATACAGGATCTATATTCAAAAACAGTCCGATACAGGATCAAAATTCAAAGACAGCCGTATACAGGGTCTAAATACAACAACAGCCATATACAGGATCTAAATTCAACAACAGCCATATACAGGATCTATATTCAAAAACAGTCCGATACAGGATCAAAATTTAAAGACAACTGTATATAGGGTCTAAATTCAACAACAGTCGCATACAGAATCTAAATTCAAAAACAGCAGTATACAGGATCTATATTCAAAAACAGCCATGTACAGGATCTAAATTCAACAACAGCATTATACAGGATCTAAATTCAACAACAGCACTATACAGGGTCTATATTCAAAAACAGTCCGATACAGGATCAAAATTCAAAAACCGCCATATATATGGTCTAAATTCAAAAACAGCTGTATACAGGGTCTCAATTCTAAAAAACAGTCATGTACAGGATCTGAATTCAACAACAGTCATATGTAGAGTCTAAATTAAAACTGTGGTATACAGGGTCGAAATTCACCCATGGCTATGTACAGGGTCTAATTTAACATCAGTCGTATGCAGGGTCAAAATTCGGCAACAGTTTTCAAGGTCTAAATTTCCCCAACAGCTGTATACAGTGTCTAAATTCAAACATTGTAATATGGAGGGTCAAAATGCAATAACAGTCGCATACAGGGCCTAATGAAACAACAGTCACATACATGGTCTAAATTAAACAACAACTGTATACTGGTTCTAAATTTAAACTGTGGTATACATGGCCAAAATTCAACCATGGCTGTGTACAGGACCTAATTAAAAACAGTTGTACCCAGGGTCTAAAATCAACAACAACTGTACCCAGTGTCTAAATTCATCAACAGCTGTGAACAGAGTCTTAATTTAACAACAGTCATATACAGGAACTAAATACTGGCAACAGCTGTATACACCATCTGAATTTAAAAAACAGCCGTATATAGGGTCTAAATCCAACAGTTGTATGCATCGTCTAAATTCAAACTGTGGTATACAGAGTTGAAATTCAACCATAGCTGTGTATAGGGTCGAAATTCAACAACAGTCGTGTACAGGGTCGAAATTCAACAAAAGCCAAAATGCAGGCTAACCCTAACAGTTGTATACAGAGTCTAAAGGCAACAACAGTCATAAACAGGGTCTAAATTCAACAACAACTGTATCCAGGGTCCAAATTCAAACAGAGTCATATATAGGGTCTAAATTCAAACAGCGGTATACAGAGTCAACATTTAAACTCAGCCATATGCAGGGTCTAAATTCAACAACAGCCATAAGCAGGGTCGAAATTCAACAACAGTTGCATGCAGTGATTACTTAAATAACCGTCGTATACACGGTTGAAATTCAGCCTACAGCTGTGTACAGGGTCTAAATTCAACAACAGCCGAATGCAGGTTCTAAATTCAACAACAGCCATATATAGTATCTAAATTCAAAAACAGCAGTATACAGCGTCTAAATTCATTAACAGTCACACACAGGGTCTAAATTCAACAACAGTTGCATGCAGTGATTGCTTAAATAACAGTCGTATACACGGTTGACATTCAGCCTACAGCTGTGTACAGGGTCTAACAACAACAGCCGAATGCAGGGTCCAAATTCAAAAACAGTCATATATAGTATCTAAATTCAAAAACAGCAGTATACAGGGTCTTAACTCAAACATAGCCATTTGCAGGATCAAAATTCAACAACGGTTGCGTGCAGTGATTAATTAAACAACAGTCGTATACACGGTCGAATTTCAGCCACAGCTGTGTACCGGGTCTAAATTCAACAACAGCCGAATGCAGGGTCTAAATTCATTAACAGTCACATACAGGGTCTAACTTCAACAGTAGTTGTCTACAGGTTCAAAATTCAGCAACAATTGTATCCAGGGTCTAAATCATCAACAGCGTAAAAGGGCATTATAACTTTGTTATTTTGGAGTGAAATGTAGTTTTGAGGTGCCTTAAAACTATGTAGTTTTAATAGTTCTACTAACTTCAAATTTATGAAACTTCAGATTGTTTCTTTTATGCTCAGCTAAATTGTTGATGTTGATCAATATGTGTTCACTGAGCTGTGATGCTATCACGTACACCCGGGCTCTTCAAATGGCAGCCCCCGGGCCGAGACATTATACTGGCCCTCAGAATGTACTCTTATTGTGCACGGCTATGAATAATTGTACGTCATCTCATGCTGTGGGGGGGCGATATGTGCGCGTTTAAGTGATTATGAGAACTCAGGTAAAATGTTTTTGACAGACATATATTTTTGGGGGACTTCACATAACCAATCAAATATCGCCATTTGCCGCGCGCTCTGACCCCTGACCGCTCTTTTTTTTTTCTTACGACAATGAAGTTTGGCTAACAGGGTAAAAATGTCTCTCTCCACATTTAAAAAAGCGAAAAGTCGATGCAGAGAACAGGCAATTCAACAATGAATGGACCGAAAAATATCCTATGTGCTTAATATGCAACGACTGCATCGCTGTGTGTAAGGAATATAATTTGAGAAGACATTTCAACACAGCTCATGCTAACTTCAACTCGACACAGGGCAAAGGAAACGCATTGAAGCGTTTTTGTGAAGTGAGAGATTCTGATGTTTCTGCGGCTTCAAAATAAAAAAAAAAAGCCGCCAGCTTTCTGTCTCTAATAGAAAGCAGTGAGTTTACTGCCACTGTTTGCTTTCTGAGTAATGCCATTTCTCTCACTGGTCAAATGTAAATGCAAGTGTTGCCAAACTTCATGCAAGGCATGTTAGTAAAGCAAATAAGATGTTGCTGCACTGTTGTGTAATTATTTTCTGTACCACACTATGCACTTTTTGGTTATATTGTTTTGTTACCTCTCACTTAAACAAGTGCAGTCTTAAATATTTGGTCAAGAGTTAAAACATAAGTAGTTAATGTGTGGATTTATGTTCACATGTTCTGCATTTATAAAATACAATATCTATTGACTATTTGAGTATGTTGTTTATTTGTTATTGTGATATCATACCCCTCAGGCCCCTTATTTTGTCTCAGATTCGTGAAGCGGCTCCAATTCCAAATTAACTGAACAGCCCTGACTGATGATCCAACTGTAGAAAGTCCAAACTTTGTCCTCCCAGAAGTTCGAACGTACTGACGGGGGGAGGATATTTGATAAATAATAATAGGCATATATATATATATATATATATATATATGTATATGTGTGTGTGTGTGTGTATACAGTGGTACCTCTACTTACGGACATTTCTACATACAAAATTTTCAGGTTACGAAACGCCTCAACGGGAAAATATTGCCTCTCGTTACGAAAGAAATTTCAGGATACTAAAGTCATAAATCCAGTAGCGCTGCTACTCGCAGCTCCCAGAGTTTACTGAACGTAAACATAGCTGTCGGCTCTGTATCTCAGTTTGAAAGCGGTGCGTCCGAGCTGCTCTGCCATTGGCTATTGCTTAGCATCTTCCTGGCATCCCATTGGCTAGGAGGGCCCCTTGTCTGTATGAGCGTAACCCAGCAACCAGGTAAACAAACAATTTTTACCTCCACCAAGGAGGTTATGTTTTTGCAGGCGATTATCTGTCTGTCTGTCTGTGTACAAGATAACTCAAAATGTTTTGGATGGATTTTGATGAAATTTTCAGGAGTTGTCAGAAATGTGAAAAGGAAGAACTGATTTCAATATGGGTGTGATCCGGAAGAAATCCTGGATTCTGGATCACTTTCAAATTGTTGATAACATTGCGGTCAATGGGGCCAAAAACTTTGTTTCTCAATATCTTCGTTAATTATTGCCCAAAACTCATGAAATTTCACTCAGGGATTGACAATGGGAACCTCTATCAAATTTCAAAGGCTGATCCAGATCTGATCCAGAAGGCGGATTTTATCGCAATCTGTAAATCGCTATATGGGGGAATTGTTGCGCTTGGCGGAGGTCTGTGCTCTCAGAGTGCTTTTCTAGTTCTAACATGTGTTTCTTACAGGTTTTTATGTAATTTCATGTATTATTTATAACTGATTTAAAACAAATATGTTCGAGTTTTTGGGGGGCTTGGAACAGATTAGGGCATTGCATCTCTACTTACGAAATTTTCATGTTACGAAACTACTTCCAGAACCAATTAATTTCATAAGTAGAGGTACCACTGTGTGTATATATATATATATATATATATATATATATATATATATATATATATATATATATATATATATATACACTACACTACACTACAACGGGACAGACCAACCCAAATCATACCAATGAACCACAAGGCCACGACCCCTACAAAGGCCACACCTCCACTAAGTAGAAGACCAGCGCAGAACCCAGGAGACCAGGGGCCTCATTTCACTAACTTCACCTAAGCACAAAAAGGTTCTGTATGTCAAATTTTAGGCAATATAGTTATCTTATCAAGTATCTTTCCCTCAGGTGTTTCCCCACTTCAAAGTAGCGAGTGTGAGATGGCGTTTCCTCACCATTCTTCCTCACAATTCTTAAATTCTATGTTTTTATATGTGTGTGTGTGTGTATGGGGGTGGGGGGGGGGGGGTCATTTGTGTTAATTGTTTCCTGTATTGTTTTTATGTAAAGCACTTTGAGCTGCTCCTGTCTGCATGAAAAGTGCTCTATAAATAAAGTATGATTGATTGATTGATTGACTTATCCACTCGAAGGTTCGGATGTACTACAAGGGAAATGAACGTCAGAAGGCGCGGTGCTCCACGCACATTTCATAGCTGCTTTACGCACTTTTCTGAGGTTTTATCCTTTGGAGATAGTTGGAGGAGATGCAGTGCAGTGAAGTTCCAAACGGTAGGAATCATTTCCTCCAGTATTTGTACCACATGTGAAAGTCTGGCGTCAATTCAACGACATGTATATTGAGAATCAAACCAAAGTCCTGAATCAGACAAGGAAAAAACTCTGATTCTTAATATTCATGATGCTGAATTGATGCCACATAATTTTCAATTATTAAATTATTTCTTTAATGGTAGATACATTAATCCGATGGTAACACATTTTAAAAAGTTATTCAAATCATATAAATTCATTCGCAATACATTTGCTCTGAATGTACGAATGAATGTTTCGTCTGAGCTTCCGATATCGTGACTGAAAAATGACTGACACAAGTACTGTCAGAGCTGAAATTAGGGCTGCTGGGCCTGTTGAGCTGCACCAAAGTTCCTGCAGCCTCGTGTTGCTGGTCAAGCCTCGGCCCAGCTGGGCGGCTCTGGGCGTTGGGACTGCAGCCTGAAGAAGGCTGCAGGGAGGAAGGTGTTCAACAGGGAACTGAAGTGGGACCACCTCAGCCCACGACTGCTGACGTGGCCACGTCCACAGGTCAGCCAATCATCTACTGACCCTGGTTTAGGGTTAGGGTTAGGTTAGGTTTAGGGGTTAGGGTTAGGGTTAGGGTTAGAGTTAAGGGTTAGGGTTAGGGGTTAGGGCTAGGTTAGGGTTAGGGTTAGGGTTAGGGTTAGGGTTAGGGTTAGGGTTAGGGTTAGGGTTAGGTTTACGGGTTAGGGTTAGGGTTAGGGGTAGGGTAGGGTTAGGGTTAGGGGGGTTAGGGTTGGGTTAGGTTCGGGTAGGGTTTAGGTTCGGTTAGGGTTAGGGTTAGGGTTAGGGTTAGGGTTAGGGTTAGGGTTAGGGTTAGGGTTAGGGTTAGGGCAGGTTAGGGGTTAGGGTTAGGGTTAGGGTTAGGGTTAGGGTTAGGGGTTAGGGCTAGGTTTAGGGGTTAGGGTTAGGGTTAGGGTTAGAGTTAAGGGTTAGGGTTAGGGGTTAGGGTTGGGGTTTAGGGTTAGGGTTAGGTTAGGGGTTAGGGGTTAGGGTTAGGGTTAGGGTTAGGGTTATTAGGGTTAGGGTTAGGGTTAGGTTAGGGTTAGGGTTAGGGCTCCATCTGTTTTATCCCATCCCATCATATCCCTCAAAGTCAACAGTTAGTAATATTAATATCACAACAAGCCATATTATCTTTAAAATAGGAATGATTATTGTGTGATTAGGTCTTTATTCACAGCTCAGAAGTCAACTTCACTAAAAATATGCTCAAAAGTTAAAGTGACAGTGAGCTGTTTGACACTACTGTCTCCAATGTAGCTGTCACTCAAAAAACAAACCACCTTGAATTATGCTTAGATTAATGGTTTAATACCGTGGTTCTCAAACTTTTAATCCTGCGTACCTCCTGAGAAACTGTTCAGCTCTCTGAGTACCACCATGATGACCAGTTTTAAAAATATAGCCATATATCCTTCCATCCATCCATCGATGGATAGATGGATGGACCTTCTTTATTCGATTTAAATTCACAGGAGAGATGTTTATTCCTTATTGTGGTTGTTTATTACCTGAAGTGTTATTTTACTAAACCAGACATTTACAACTCTGTCCAACAGTTCTCACATACTCATACTTTCATAAAGAGAAAATAAACACACTAAACAGTTGTTACATCTGCACTGCAACTGAATGAAAATGGCATAAATCCTGCTCCTAATCTGGTCGACGAATAAAACAAACTGCAAAGGGTCTTTAGTTTTGTTCCTCCTTAAATCAAGTTTGTTGTTAACACAGATATCAGAATGAACCACAGAGATACCAGCATGTTGCTGAATATGAATATTCTGCATAGCTAATGAGAGGGGTGTTCCTGTCTCTACTTCAGAACACAACACATTGTGGCTTTGGTTCTTCCTCGGTCCCGCTCCAAAAGAACCCCAGTTTGAGATATGTTGGGTCATATTTTCGTGCAGCTTTTAGATGCTTTCTGTTCTGTATTTCAGGGTCAGCGTTGCATCTTCCGTTGACACTTGAAGTACTCAGTTCTGCGTCCACATTGCTCGAACCGTTATCCTCTCCATCCTGATCTGCAACTTTTCTTTTATCTGTCTTTTTCCCTCCACTTAGCCACACTTTTAAACTTATTTTGAGGTTATAACATTACATTTATTTACCCTTCGCATTTACGTTTCCCCTGCTAACACCAACAACTTGAAGTGATCCCATGATTCCGTGCAGCCTGTACGTGCCTACGTAAGCATAGTACATTTGCAGCAAATATTTTTTAAAAGACACAATTTTAGTTATCTCAAGCTAGACATTTCGTTTGAAATGTTGTATTTATAAGGCATCGTATGGTTCCGATTTTTTTTTTTAAGTAAAAATGCAGAAAAAATGTGGAAAGTTCACCAGAGAGCGGTCACGTACCACTGGTGGTACGCATACCACAGTTTGCACACCACTGGCTCAATATATAACTGGACCTGCTGACTGTCATTGAAATTTCCCAGTAAATTCTTCATGGATATGAAATCTAGCTGTGGACACAAAATAATATAAAATATTGTATAAAAATATAAAAAAAATTGAATAAATATATATATAAATTACAGTAATTTTAAATGAATACTTCAATGTATAAGTGTAAATTCAGTTATAATCCTTATAATAATCTTTTAGGATTGAACAATTTGTTTTTGAATTTTAAACGATTTAGTTTTTGTACCAGACTGTAAATATGTTTGTTTCTGCTGTAAAGTTGGACATTTTAACGTGGACGTCGGTGGAGACTGACTCATTACTGGAGCCGGACCCTAGTGGTCTGGAGCCAGACCCTGGTGGTCTAGAGCCGGACCCTGGTGGTCTAGAGCAGACCCTGGTGGTCTGGAGCTGGACCCTAGTGGTCTGGAGCCAGACCCTGGTGGTCTAGAGCCGGACCCTGGTGGTCTAGAGCAGACCCTGGTGGTCTGGAGCCGGACCCTGGTGGTCTGGAGCGGACCCTAGTGGTCTGGAGCCAGACCCTGGTGGTCTAGAGCCGGACCCTGGTGGTCTAGAGCAGACCCTGGTGGTCTGGAGCCGGACCCTAGTGGTCTGGAGCCAGACCCTGGTGGTCTAGAGCCAGACCCTGGTGGTCTAGAGCAGACCCTGGTGGTCTGGAGCCGGACCCTGGTGGTCTGGAGCGGACCCTAGTGGTCTGGAGCCGGACCCTGGTGGTCTGGAGCCGGACCCTGGTGGTCTGGAACGGACCCTAGTGGTCTGGAGCTGGACCCTAGTGGTCTAGAGCCGGACCCTAGTGGTCTAGAGCCGGACCCTCGGACCCTAGTGGTCTGGAGCTGGACCCTCGGACCCTAGTGGTCTGGAGCTGGACCCTAGTGATCTGGAGCCAGACCCTGGTGGTCTAGAGCCGGACCCTAGTGGTCTAGACCCGGACCCTAGTGGTCTGGAGCCGGACCCTAGTGGTCTGGAGCCGGACCCTGGTGGTCTAGAGCAGACCCTGGTGGTCTAGAGCCGGACCCTAGTGGTCTGGAGCTGGACCCTGGTGGTCTGGAGCCGGACCCTAGTGGTCTAGAGCCGGACTCTGGTGGTCTGGAGCCGGACCCTAGTGGTCTGGAGCCGGACCCTGGCGGTCTAGAGCCGGACCCTAGTGGTCTGGAGCCAGACCCTGGTGGTCTAGAGCCGGACCCTAGTGGTCTGGAGCGGACCCTAGTGGTCTGGAGCCAGACCCTGGTGGTCTAGAGCCGGACCCTAGTGGTCTAGAGCTGGACCCTGGTGGTCTGGAGTGGACCCTAGTGGTCTGGAGCTGGAGCCTGGTGGTCTGGAGCCAGACCCTAGAGGTCTAGAGCTGGATCCTGGTGATCTGGAGCTGGACCCTGGTGGTCTGGAGTGGACCCTAGTGGTCTGGAGCTGGACCCTGGTGGTCTGGAGCGGACCCTAGTGGTCTGGAGCCAGACCCTGGTGGTCTAGAGCTGGACCCTGGTGGTCTGGAGTGGACCCTAGTGGTCTGGAGCTGGACCCTGGTGGTCTGGAGCCAGACCCTAGTGGTCTAGAGCTGGATCCTGGTGATCTGGAGCTGGACCCTGGTGGTCTGGAGTGGACCCTAGTGGTCTGGAGCTGGACCCTGGTGGTCTGGAGCGGACCCTAGTGGTCTGGAGCCAGACCCTGGTGGTCTAGAGCGGACCCTAGTGGTCTAGAGCTGGACCCTGGTGGTCTGAAGCCAGACCCTGGTGGTCTAGAGCGGACCCTAGTGGTCTAGAGCTGGACCCTGGTGGTCTGGAGTGGACCCTAGTGGTCTGGAGCTGGACCCTGGTGGTCTGGAGTGGACCCTGGCGGTCTGGAGTGGACCCTAGTGGTCTAGAGCTGGACCCTGGTGGTCTGAAGTGGACCCTAGTGGTCTGGAGCTGGACCCTGGGGGTCTGGAGCGGACCCTGGCGGTCTAGAGTGGACCCTAGTGGTCTGGAGCCAGACCCTGGTGGTCTGGAGCCGGACCCTGGCGGTCTATAGCCGGACCCTAGTGGTCTAGAGCCGGACCCTAGTGGTCTGGAGCTGGACCCTGGTGGTCTGGAGCCGGACCCTAGTGGTCTGGAGCGGACCCTAGTGGTCTGGAGCTGGACCCTGGTGGTCTATAGCCGGACCCTAGTGGTCTAGAGCCGGACCCTGGTGGTCTGGAGCCGGACCCTAGTGGTCTGGAGCCGGACCCTAGTGGTCTGAAGCTGGACCCTGGTGGTCTGAAGCTGGACCCTGGTGGTCTAGAGCCGGACCCTGGTGGTCTGGAGCGGACCCTAGTGGTATAGAGCCGGACCCTAGTGGTCTGGAGCTGGACCCTGGTGGTCTGGAGCCGGACCCTAGTGGTCTGGAGCCGGACCCTAGTGGTCTGGAGCGGACCCTAGTGGTCTGGAGCCGGACCCTAGTGGTCTGGAGCGGACCCTAGTAGTCTGGAGCGGACCCTGGTGGTCTGGAGTGGACCCTAGTGGTCTGGAGCCGGACCCTAGTGGTCTGGAGCGGACCCTAGTGGTCTGTAGAGGAATATTTCTGGGATCAAGTCAGTTTATCAGCCCAGATGTTGGCCTTCACAGAGGAATGTTCCAGACTGACGAGCCGTCTCCTGCTCAGGGCTCCACCAGAATCAGATTTCACCTCAGCTATCCAGAGCATGTGTTCTCTGTGTTCCACGTGTGTCAGACGTAGACTCTATGTTCTCTGTGTTTCTAAGTATATTCTGTTTGGGTTCTCTGTCTGATCAATGTGTATTTCCTCCATAAATTCTCTGGAATATTCTCTGTGGTCTCATCTGCGTATTTTCTGTTATCCATGTCATCTTCAGTCATTTACAGAAGTAACTTTGCTGTGATCATCATCTATATTTGAAGCAGAACTGATGATGCAGAAAGGCTGGTCAGGAAATCAGCTGATAAATTACTTCTTGTTTATAACTCTGAAAATAAAGGAGGTGGGAAATTACTTAACATCCTATTTATCCTATTTAAGCCAGTGTGAGAATGTAAAAGCTTTGGTTATGGTTAACAGCAACATCCACTGTTTATGTCAGTGCAGTTTAAATGTCTCACAGCTACATCAAATGGAACCATCTCTCCAAGGAGTTTATTTTCTTCCAATCTAATTTTGGCAAAAGATCAGGCTGATATATTTATCTTTTAAAACATTGGGATCTTCACTGCCACTCTGATCAGGTTTAGTTTGTAATGGTCTGAAATATTTCAGCAAAAGATGAAGAGCTTAGTCAAATTACTGAGTTTGTCAATGCAATGAAAAAAAGGCTTAACTCTTAAAATAAGTTGTTACAATAGTAAACTGGAAAAGCACTCGGAGAGCGCAGACCTCCGCCAACCTCCGCCAACAACAATTCCCCCATATAACAATTTACAGATTGTGATAAAATCCTTGCCTTCTGGATCAGATCTGGATCAGCCTTTGAAATATGACAGAGGTTGTCAATCCCTTTTTGGGCAATCAAATTTTGGGCAGTTTTGGACAATAACGGAACGTATTGAGAAACAAAATCTTTCGGCCCCACTGACTGACAATGTTATCGAAAATTTGAAAGTGATCCAGAATCCAGGATTTCTTCCGGATCACAGCCAAAATGAAATCAGTTCTTCCTTTTCACATTTCTGACAACTCCTGAAAATATTCAACCAAATCCATCCATCCATAATTTTTTTAAGTTATCTTGTACAAAGACAGACAGATAAACGCTGGAAAAAACATAACCTCCTTGGCGGAGATAAGTACCCATTAAATTTCAACTTTAAAACTGGGTTCACCTAACTGTAACTGATTCACCTGCACTGTAACTGATTTACCTGTACTGTAACTGTAACCTGCACTGTAACTGATTCACCTGTAACTGTAACTGATTCCCTGCAACCTGTACTGTAACTGTAACTGTTCACTGTTCACCTGTGTAACTGATTCCTGTAACTTGTAACTGATTCACCTGCACTGTAACAGATTCACCTGTGTAACTGATTCACCTGTACTGTAACTGATTCACCTGGTAACTGTTCACCTGTACTGTAACTGATCACCTGCACTGTAACTGATTCACCTGTACATGCACTGATTCACCTGTACTGTAACTGATTTCACCTGTCATGTAACAGATTCACCTGCCTTGTAACTGATTAACCTGCACTGTAACATATTCACCTGTACTGTAACTGATTCACCTGCACTGTAACTGATTCACCTGTACTGTAACTGATTCACTGTAACACCTGTATTTCACCTGTACTGTAACTGTTCACTGTCCTGTAACAGATTCACCTGCCTTGTAACTGAATTATCTGCACTGTAACATATTCACCTGTACTGTAACTGATTCACCTGTACTGTAACAGATTCACCTGCACTGTAACATTCACCTGTACTTCACACATTCACCTGTACTGTAACAGTTCACCTGTACTGTAACTGATTCACCTGACTGTAACTGATTCACTGCACTGTAACTGATTCACCTGTACACTGTAACTAGTTCACCTGTACTGTAACTGATTCACCTGCACTGTAACAGATTCACCTGTACTGTAACAGATTCACCTGTACTATAAAAGATTCACCTACACTGTAACTAGTTCACCTGTATTGTAACAGATTCACTTGCACTGTAACATATTCACCTGCACTGTAACAGATTCACCTGTACTATAAAAGATTCCCCTACACTGTAACTAGTTCACCTGTATTGTAACAGATTCACCTGCACTGTAACATATTCACCTGCACTGTAACTAGTTCACCTGTACTGTAACAGATTCACCTGTACTGTAACATATTCACTTGCACTGTAACAAGTTCACCTGTACTGTAACTGATTCACTTGCACTGTAACAAGTTCACCTGTACTGTAACTGATTCACCTGCACTGTAACAGATTCACCTGTACTATAAAAGATTCACCTACACTGTAACTAGTTCACCTGTACTGTAACTGATTCACCTGCACTGTAACAGATTCACCTGTACTGTAACAGATTCACCTGTACTATAAAAGATTCACCTACACTGTAAATAGTTCACCTGCATTGTAACAGATTCACCTGCACTGTAACAGATTCACCTGTACTATAAAAGATTCTCCTACACTGTAACTAGTTCACCTGCATTGTAACAGATTCACCTGTATTGTAACTAGTTCACCTGTACTGTAACAGATTCACTTGTATTGTAACAGATTCACCTGTACTGTAACAGATTCACCTGTACTGTAACTAATTCACCTGCACTGTAACTGATTCACCTGCACTGTAACAGATTCACCTGTATTGTAACTGATTCACCTGTATTGTAACTGATTCACCTGTATTGGATCAGATTCACCTGTACTGTAACAGATTCACCTGCACTGTAACTGATTCACCTGTATTGTAACTGATTCACCTGTATTGGATCAGATTCACCTGTACTGTAACAGATTCACCTGTACTGTAACTAATTCACCTGCACTGTAACTGATTCACCTGCAATGTAACAGATTCACCTGTATTGTAACTGATTCACCTGTATTGTAACTGATTCACCTGTATTGGATCAGATTCACCTGTACTGTAACAGATTCACCTGCACTGTAACTGATTCACCTGTACTGTAACTAGTTCACCTGTACTGTAACAGATTCACCTGCACTGTAACTGATTCACCTGCACTGTAACTGATTCACCTGTAACTGTAACTGATTCACCTGTATTGTAACTGATTCACCTGTATTGTAACAGATTCAACTGCACTGTAACAGATTCACCTGTACTGTAACTAGTTCACCTGTACTGTAACAGATTCACCTGCACTGTAACACGTTCACCTGTATTGTAACAGATTCACCTGTACTGTAACAGATTCACCTGTACTGTAACAGATTCACTTGTATTGTAACAGATTCAACTGCACTGTAACTGATTCACCTGCACTGTAACAGATTCACCTGTATTGTAACTGATTCACCTGTACTGTAACTAGTTTACCTGCACTGTAACTGATTCACCTGCACTGTAACAGATCCACTTGTACTATAACATATTCACCTGTACTGTAACATATTCACCTGCACTGTAACTGATTCACCTGTACTGTAACTGATTCACCTGTATTGTAACAGATTCACCTGTATTGTAACAGATTCACCTGTACTGTAACATATTCACCTGCACTTTAACGGATTCACCTGTACTGTAACTGATTCACCTGTACTGTAACATATTCACCTGTACTGTAACTAGTTTACCTGCACTGTAACGGGGTCACCTGTATTGACATTTCTGTATTGAATGAACCAGTCAGTCTCTGTCCGTTCTCATCTCTTCTTCTCTGCTTCTGTCATCTTCGCCACGTTCCTCCACATTTAGGGTGAAATCTCACCTTAAACTTGCCGTGGAAGATGACGTCTCGTAGAAAATGTGGTGCCTGTCGCTGCGGCTCGGCGGTTGAGGGCGGGTTGGTTCGTTGCTGGGCTTCCTCAGTCATTGTGCAGGTAGAAGGAGATAAACTTGCACTGTGAGGAAAGTTTCCAGGGGGTATTCCAGTTTGCGTCTACATTTCCCAGCGTGTCTCTGGTCTGATCGTCCGGTTATGGCGCAGAGTCTGGCATTAATAGCTCGCGTCTCCTCTAATTTTCGTGCTACGTTTGGTCTGTTTAAAGCTCGGCGTGGAGCTGTTTTCCTGCTGGTGCAGTTTCTGAAATGAGCCTGCAGCCTTGTTACTTGAGAAGTCGTCTGTGAGCCAGATCTAAACTTAGACAACGATAAAAGTCAAAGTCCCCTCCCTCACTTTCTCTGGATTTGCTCAACTATGATTTCTGGCCCCCCCCCCCCCCCCCCCCCCCACCTCGATTCTACTCTGAGAGCGGCTGATGACCCCCAGCAGGTCAAAGGTGATGTGAAATATTTGTGGAAGAAAATCCGGCATGTTTCAACGCTGAAAACACACAAACAAATGTCATAATTCACTAAAAGCCAGTGTGTGAACACAACAGAGGGCTGCAGGCTGAAGACGTGGAGAGCTTTGAAGATCCTCAGTGATTCAAACATGTCCAGGCATATTTATATACACAATTGTTTATGCCGCCATTTCAGTTATTAACTGCACCTCTTTTGATTATAGAGTTTTATTATTCAGGACAAAAAAGTCTTCTGGTTCTTGCTGGGGCAGAAAACAAGGAGAATCAAGCCTGAGATGAGAAAACAACACATGACATATTACACAGTCATTACGTAGTGAACAGAAACTACACAGGAAGTGAGTCTGACTGAGAACATCCTCGACGCTTCTGCTGGGATTAAGAGGATAAAACTGAGCTCATGGCATAACTTTAGAAAAACTGGTGGAAGAATTTTAAAATTGTAACGTAATGTAACCTTCCCCGATCTGCAGATGGTCATACTGACTAAATAAAAAAAACTGGAGAAACTCACACTAAACAGCGGAAATGAAAACATCTGCAGCAGTGCTCCTGTCTACACTGGGAGGATACCAGTCTGCTGAAGCAGCTGCTCACAGCTCTCCAGTGGTGCAGCGTGGACCTCACAACTGTAGACAAAGAGGTTTTGTGATCGCAGCATTGTGGCTTCTTGAAGCTGCTCTGCATCATTGGTTTTTTTTCCCCCTTAAACAGGACACTTTTGTTCATAGATTTTAATCCATTGGAATTGTTTAAAGTTCTCCAAGACGGATATCAGGAGTGGCCATAACTGAGATCGGCTCCTAAAGGAGCTTGTTTTGAGTTTTGATGGCAGAACCATGGCGTTGCAACGCAGTCAACCCAGCATTTGGTTCTTGGAAACCCAAAACACTGCGTGAGATATGGATTTTCTTACACCGAGAACAGAAACGTTTGTTTTGTGCGGAGAGGTGCTGGGACATGAAAGCACTTGTTGGTGAATAGGCCTTTTTGAAATTACTTCGCAGTCAACGGATTTTATTTTTATTTCATGTTTGCGTATGAAAAGGCTGAAGGGTGAAGTCACTGAAGCGTTGTGTACGTTGGAACAACCTCATGATCAGTGGCTGACTAAGTTATGAATGCAGGCTGTTCAGTGTGCGCACACTGATGCAGGTCACCACGGCAACAGTTACAGTCATATTCTTGAAACCTCGTGTGGCTAAGCTACACTTTTTGGTTTGAATTCAAGTGCCAATAAATGAGTCGTGCATGAAAATTGTGTACTTCATAGGTTTTGGATATGGGCAAACAAGAACGGGCTCAGCAGCACCACCTAATTTCAGTTTATCAACAAGCCTCTCCATATGTTTGACAAACATGTCATTTTCCACTAAGGAGGCTTGAATTTGGATCAATTATCCCCAGTACCCCCCCCCCCCCCCCCCCCCCCCCCCCCACCAGCCCCCCCCACAAGGATGGCACAAGAGCAGAACCAAGAGGGTCCCCGAGAACCCGGTTGGCCCACTTAAGACACCACATCAACACAAGCACCCAGACCCCAAACAGCAAGACCCATGAGCCCGCCCAGGTACCACCCACCTCCCCCAACAGCCCCAAGAACCACCCCCCACCCACCCCACAGTGGAAGCCCCTTTGCTGGAGCAGGTTGGGGGCGCCCACCCAACCCGCCCCAGCACGGGGGGGAACCCCCGCCATGTAGAAGACATCCCAGCAGTGATGAAGAGTAACGGGCGGCACCCGGGCCAAACCCCCCAACACCGCTACCAAGGACCTGAACACCCGTGCCAACGCAGCGCCCCACACAAACCCCCTGAAGGTCCACAAAGACCCTCAGAGCCCCACCACCAAGGGCACCAATGTGGACCACTGAGGGAAACCAGACCCAACCAGCCACAGTGCCAGACCACAACACAGAAGGACCAGGAAAAGCAAAGGAGATCCAATTATCTCCCAAAGCACTACATATATGGAAGTATTTCTGTGCCACCTGAGTTTGAATATGAATTTTTAAGATTGAAATTTTTCAGCATCACAATCAGACTTTGAATTTTAAAAAACATCAGATTTCTAGCAATGAATTTTTTTTTTGCCTCTGAATTTTATTTTGTTAAAATAAATTCAGTGTTAAAAAAAATTGTTGTTTTAAAAATTCAGTTTTTCAAAATTCAACACGCAAAGAAATTCAACACCCCAAAAAATTCAGTGTAAAAAAAAAAATCAACATCTCAAAAAAATTCAGTGTAAAAAAATTCAATTTCTAAAAAAAAAAATCAGTGTAAAAAATTCAACCTCAAAAAATTCAGTGTAAAAAAATTCAACCTCAAAAAATTCAGTGTAAAAAGAACCAGACTCAACATCCGGGTCACCAGGGAGAAGCAATCGATCCCTGTCTCAATTCAGCCAACGTCCAGTAAACAGTAAACAGACTCACCGCAGCACCATCACCTGAGTTTGCTGCCATGGCCGACCAGTCCGTCTTACTATCTGGGTGGGTGTCACATGACCAATGGAGCGTAACGTGATTGGCTGGACATTGGTTGAATTGAGACAGGGATCGATTGCTTCTCCCTGGTGACCCGGATGTTGAGTCTGGTTCTTTTTACACTGAATTTTTTGAGGTTGAATTTTTTTACACTGATTTTTTTTTTTTAGAAATTGAATTTTTTTACACTGAGTTTTTTTGAGATGTTGATTTTTTTTTTTACACTGGATTTTTTGGGGTGTTGAATTTCTTTGCGTGTTGAATTTTGAAAAACTGAATATTTTAAGAACAATTTTTTTTTTTAACACTGAATTTATTTTAACGAAAATAAAATTCAGAGGCAAAAAATAATTCAGTGCTAGAAATCTGATGTTTTTTAAAATTCAAAGTCTGATTTTGATGCTGAAAAATTTCAATCTTAAAAATTTGTATTCAAACTCAGATGGCACAGAAATACTTCCATATACATACACACACCCACACAAAACTACACAATCACACAAATCTGTACCAGCTGTTTTCAGACACCCCTTCAGGTTCAGCTCAGACCATCATCCCTGGACTGTTGAAGATCATCGGTCTTTTATTAAACACACTCCTGCTTGGACGTTGCTTCAGTTCTTGGCTGAGTTTATTCCAAACCTTCACACCACTGACTGAAGTTCAGGTTCTCTTTATGGTTGTTGGACCCTCCTGGTCCTGAAGTTAAGGTTCCCCCTGTAATCATAACCCCCCGCTCTATCAGTAAAGAGTCTCTGGATATTATCTGGTAGTTGTTTGTTCCTGGCTTTATACACCAGCTGTTGGAAATTCTACCACATCTGGAGTCTTAGTAGGCAGGAGTTTATAAAGAACTGGCTGGTCTGGTCCTGGAAACCTGCCTTACGGATGGTTCTGATCCCTCTTTTTTTGGAGTGTGCACAACGGTCGGAGTGAGGATTTGTAGGTGTTGCCCCCAAACTTCCACTTAATAATTCGTGTCTTAAATGTTTCCTGCTTCAGTGAACCTGATTCAGATTAATGGGTTGTTAACAGACCTGGATGACCAGCTGATGGGGATCCACTCATCTGAACCAGATGTGTTGTTGCAGAGAAATATCTAAGACATGCAGGACAGTGTTCCTCCAGGGCTGGATTTGGACACCCCTGGTCTACAAACTGGTCTAATAATCTTTCCTAAACTAAAATGTTGCACTCCAAATAGTTTGTAGATAGTTTAAGAGCCCTTTCAAGGTTGATGTGCAGTAACAATTTCTCTGCTATAACCATTGCTGATGTCTTTCCCTCTTGGCGTTGTGTGAATGAGGTCTGCACATCGGCTACTAGTCATTTCACTTGCCCTCTTCATCCTCTGGAAGCAGTAAGGGAGTCCCAAGGATTGCCCAACACTATTATTCCCCTCTTTGTCATTTATTTTGTGTTAAATAAATGTCGTCATGTATTTGTAAGCTGCTTTATGATAAATGTGTGTGATCTGATCAGAGAGCTGCAGATGTGGAGGATGTTTGACAGAAACACACTCGTCAGGGATGTTTTCCGAGACTCGTTTGAGGAGTGAGGAGGTTTGTTAGACGGTGCTGATGTGATTGATAAAGACAGATTTTAGTAGAGAAGCTCAGCAACGCTGGGACAGTTTCCTTCCAGATTATTGAAATGTGACCAGAATCTGAAAGGTCCGTGTGGATCCTCCTCTGTGAAGCTGTTCCAGGAAACCATCCCATCTCCAGAGCTGTTTACTTTGTGGGAACTGAGATCCTCAAAGTTTCTGTCCAACCTCACATTCTTGACACTTCAGAGCCTCGGGGTTACGTAACACGGCAACAACATCCGTACTGTAGCGTATTTTTAGACTTTAAGAGCTGAAAACTGAACTGAGAAGTGGGCCGAGGCCAGTCCGGGCCTTGTTGAGGACTCTTCCCAGGGGGGCCATGTGAGATGTGGAGGTCAGGGTCAGCTCTCACAGGAAACACCAGGAAGTGTTGTTTGTGTTCACATACAGTAAGAGCATCAGCGGTCAGAGCTGTTTCCACTCCTTCATTCTGCTGCGTTCGCTTTACTTTCAGCAGATTTTACTGAAAAACAAACGAGAGAACACATCACACTGATGTTCAGTAGTTTCATCATCACACCATATTTCATCAGTTTAAAGGTATTGCTATCATCACAAAGTCTGTAATATGGTTTACAATATGGTTTTGATTTAATTCAAGAGGTAATGATCAATATGGGACATTAGCATTTTTATGGTAATATGTTATCATCTTAACTGAACAAAGTCACTTCCATTCACATCCAATAACAGTAAGAAGCTAACCTAACATTTAAAATCTGTATTTCTGGGCTCAAATTGACAACTGAATGAAAAACAATCTATTTCTTTTGTAAAAACAGCTAAAGGGTCACCTTCTAACATGTATTGATGATTACATGTACTGATGTCTAAATGATATTTAAATTTTGCATTCGTGCTATTGGATCGTGCAACATTAAATCACTGGCTGCGGTTACATGATGTTTTTTAATTCCGAATTAAAAACATCAATTAGGAATTAAATAATTCTGAATTAAACTATTTTCCTTCGAGTTTACATGGAAATAGTAATTCCGAATTAAGGTTTACATGGAAAACACGTTTGTTCGGCTTTATCCAACTCCGCTTTAGGTCTGGGGGTTGGGAAGGGTTCTGATTGGATGGGGGGGCGGACGTCTTTACATCTACCGGAAGAAAACAAACTTAGCAACAACTCGGTTAGCAACAACATTCCACTTATTTTTGACCTGGGTGGCGTCTCTATCTGTGAAACCTCCTTCATTTAACCTGGCCGCTACAACTTTGAAAAGCTCACAATTTTTATGTTTCCTGCCATCTGTTCTTTTAATTATTTCCAGTTCCTCCAAGCTATTTATTAAATAAATCGTCTCTGCTCTTGAACACCGTTTACTGCAAAACAAGCCCAGCGCGGAATATAAGCGTCATCGCGACAGACGGGCAAGAGAACTAGCATGCGCAGAAAGACGGGAATTAATTTAAAAAGGGAATGAGTGTAAACATGACCGCCGAATTACTTAATGTGGAATTAAATGGGAATAAACCAGCCACTTACTTCAGAATTAAGTTTAATTCGGATTTGACATTTTCATATGGAATTAAGTGTTTACATGGTAACTTTTATTCTGGCTTTAACTTTAATTCTGAATTAAAGAGGAATTAAACTTCCCATGTAAACGCACCCAATGTATCGATGTAAATGGATGGGTACTTACACCTTTAAAAGTTCATCACAAGTCTACTGTCAGAAAGTTCACATCAAAGACACCAGTTTTAAAACAGCACAGCAGAAAATTCTCATGCTAAAACATCAATTTTGGGCCCCTGTGGTTTAAGCAGCCAGCCCATGTGGAGAGGATACATGGCTAACCCTAACCCTAACCCTGAAGGGCCGCGTATACTCTCGCGGCAATGTGTCGCCATCAGCTTGTCGCAGAGATGCCGCCGTCACTTTTGATTTATACTCGCACGGTCTCAGCTATGTTACGCCACAACGCAAGAGGGACAATCATGAACTAGCTAAACTTACTAAACTTATCTCTTGCGTTTTTCCACTTCCTCACCGTCTCGGCCGTATCCAGACCCAAATTCATCGCTATCTCCCTCCATGAATTGCGTAGGTGACGCAGACGACCTGACGTTCGAGTATAAATCAGGCTTCAGGCCCCACCACAGCACTGAGACAACCCTGATCAAGGTGATAAATGATATTCACCTGAACACAGACGCAGGTAGAGTCTCAGTTTTAGTTCTGCTGGACCTCAGCGCTGCCTTTGACACAGCTGACCATGTGATCTTATTACAGAGGTTAGAAGACTGGGTGGGAATCTCTGAAAATGCTTTAAACTGGTTCAGGTCCAATCTCAGGGACAGGAGATACTTTGTTGAAATTGGTAACTGTGTCTCAGACCAAATGGCCATGACCTGTGGGGTTCCCCAGGGGTCAATCCTGGGACCCCTGTTGTTCAATCTGTACATGCTTCCATTAGCCCAGCTAATACGCAGCTTTAATGTGTCCTACCACAACTATGCAGATGATACTCAGATCTGTGTCACTGACAGCAGGAGAACATGGGCCTGTAGATTCATTGTGTCACTGCATCGAACAGATCAGTGTCTGGATGAAAACAACTTTCTCCAGATAAACTCAGACTAAACTGAAATCATTGTCTGTGGCCCTCAGAAACAAAGAAAAAGTGTTATCAGTCACCTTGAGACTCTCTAGAACCTAAAAATCAGGTCAGAAATTTAGGGGTAATATTGGATTCAGACTTGAACTTTAACAGCCACATTAAAGCAATAACATCAGCAGCTTTTTACCATCTAAAAAACATTGACAGAATCAAAGGAATAGTGTCTAAACCAGATTCAGAAAGACTAATCCATGCGTTGGTCTCCACCAGGTTAAACTACTGTAACGGCCTGATCACTGGACTCTAAACCAGCTGTGAGACAGCTGCAGTACATCCAGAACACTGCTGCACTGGTCCTGACTAGAACCAGGAAATACGACCATATTAGTCCAGTCCTGAGGTCTCTGCACCGGTCCTGACTAGAACCAGGAGATACGACCGTATTAGTCCAGTCCTGAGGTCTCTGCACTGGTCCTGACTAGAACCAGGAAATACGACCATATTAGTCCAGTCCTGAGGTCTCTGCACTGGTCCTGACTAGAACCAGGAGATACGACCGTATTAGTACAGTCCTGAGGTCTCTGTACCGGTCCTGACTAGAACCAGGAGATACGACCGTATTAGTCCAGTCCTGAGGTCTCTGCACCGGTCCTGACTAGAACCAGGAGATACGACCGTATTAGTCCAGTCCTGAGGTCTCTACACCGGTCCTGACTAGAACCAGGAGATACGACCATATTAGTCCAGTCCTGAGGTCTCTGCACCGGTCCTGACTAGAACCGGGAGATACGACCGTATTAGTCCAGTCCTGAGGTCTCTGCACCGGTCCTGACTAGAACCAGGAAATATGACCATATTAGTCCAGTCCTGAGGTCTCTGCACCGGTCCTGACTAGAACCAGGAAATACGACCATATTAGTCCAGTCCTGAGGTCTCTGCGCCGGTCCTGACTAGAACCAGGAGATATGACCATATTGGTCCAGTTCCGAGGTCTCTGCACTGGTCCTGACTAGAACCAGGAAATATGACCATATTAGTCCAGTCCTGAGGTCTCTGGCTTCCTGTCACTCAGAGAATAGACTTTAAAACAGCTCTACTTGTGTTCAAGTCTCTTCATGGCCCCAAAGTCCATCTCTGACATGTTAGATCCATATGAACCAACCTGGACTCTGAGAACCTCAGGTAGTGGTCTCCTGCTGGTGTCCAGAGTCAGGACTAAACAAGGTGAAGCTGCATTTCAGTTTTATGCTCCTAAAATCTGGACCAGTCTTCCAGCAGATGTGAGACAGACCTGAACTCTGACAATGTTCAGATCCAGACTGGAAACAGTTCTGTTTAGATGTGAAGATGATGACTGGAAGGATTTTATCTCCACTCTCCATTTTTAATTTAACTTATTCTTCTTATAAATTCATTTTTAATTAAATTCATTAATGATTATTTTTATGCTTGTATGATTTATGGAATGATTCTGTTTGCCTTCTTGTGATTTTATGCATCTGTAAAGCACTTTGAATTGTCTTGTGTATGATTGTGCTCCACAAATAAACTTGCCTTGAGGTCTCCGTGTTAATGGCTACAGAGAAAGACTCTCTCATGTCCTGGATAGTGATGTTCTAACTGACAGAGACGCAGAAAACAGAGACCTTCTGAGGAAACTTCTCCTCCGTCAGCGCTAACTGTAGCCACGTTCTGTGTCTTAGCTTCTCACTGTCATTCTGGCATCAGCTCATTTGGTGATGTGAGTAAATGACCATCTCCTGTTTGTATACAAACAGAGATTAAATTCACCTTACATTCAGGTTGTTGTCAATCTTGTTATTTAATTGTTGAACTGCCACACTAGAAACCATCATATTAAAGGTAAAAAATGATATACAATTATTTTTCCATTACAGAGCCCCTAATTCTGCTTAGAAGACAGTTCAATTCCATTTTATTTGTATAGCGTCTGTTACAATGTCAAACTGTCTCCAGGTGCTTTACAGAGACCCAGATCATGACCCCCGAGCAAATATCATTCACTAAAATTATAATATTAAATCCAAATCAAGGATAATGGAGGTAAAAAAAACTCCCACAGAGGGAGAAAAAACCTTTAAGCCAAATAGAGGCAAGAAAAAACTCCACTTTAAGAGGAAGAAACCTGGACCAGGACCTGGATCATATGGAGGGACCTTCCTGATGGAGACCAGCTGGATAAAGAAAGAAAAGAGGGGAGACAGGACAGAGAGAGGATGGAGAACAGAGAGAGGACGGAGGACAGAGAGGATGGAGGACAGAGAGAGGATGGAGGACAGAGAGAGGATGGAGGACAGAGAGGATTAGGACAGAGAGAGGAGGGAGGACAGAGAGAGGAGGGAGGACAGAGAGGATGGAGGACAGAGAGAGGATGGAGGACAGAGAGAGGAGGGAGGACAGAGATGATTTAGGATAGAGAGAGGAGGGAGGACAGAGAGAGGAGGGAGGACAGAGAGGAGGTGGAGGACAGAGAGGATGGAGGACAGAGAGGATGGAGGACAGAGAGAGGATGGAGGAGAGAGGATTTAGGACAGAGAGAGGAGCAGAGAGAGGAGGAGGACAGAGATGATTTAGGACAGAGAGAGGAGGGAGACAGAGAGGAGGAGGAGACAGAGGATGGAGGACAGAGGAGGAGGAGGAGGACAGAGAGAGAGGGAGGACAGAGATGATTTAGGATAGAGAGAGGAGGGAGGACAGAGAGGATGGAGGACAGAGAGGATGGAGGACAGAGAGGATGGAGGACAGAGAGAGGATGGAGGACAGAGAGAGGAGGGAGGACAGAGAGGATGGAGGACAGAGAGGATGGAGGACAGAGAGAGGATGGAGGACAGAGAGAGGAGGGAGGACAGAGAGGAGGGAGGACAGAGAGGATGGAGGACAGAGAGGATGGAGGACAGAGAGAGGAGAGACACTAATGACTGAATGAAATGACTCCATAAACAGATGCAGGTAGCAGCACTGAGGTGAGATGGTCAGAGGACTAGATCACCGGTTACCACGGCAACCGACACCCTGAACACACCTACACACACAGGTGGAGGTAAACGCTGGGATGGACAGAAAAGGGAACTGCAGGTCAGCATGAAACTCAGGAAACTCTGACCTGAAAACACACAGAAAGAAAAGAGAAAAAGAGAGAGAGGAAAACAGCAGAACAAACTACAGGAAAGAAAACGGAGCCCAGTTACAGTAACAAGGTGCTGCTAATTAACTATGAATGAGCTGGAGGAGGAGGAAGGGAGGAGGAAGGGAGGAGGAAAGGGAAGGAAAAGGGGGAAGAGCAGTGGAGACACCACTCAGCAGATCATGTTGGCGTCCCCCTGCAGCGTAGGCCTATAGCAGCATAGCTATGACGAAGCTGTGATTAAGACGAGCTACTCAAGTCTGAGCTACTACAACTATAGTTATAACTATTAGCCCCTACACACTATAGTTTAGACTAACTGTAGCTATAACTATTAGCCCCTACACACTGTAGTTTAGACTAACTGTAGCTATAACTATTAGCCCCTACACACTATAGTTTAGACTAACTGTAGCTATAACTATTAGCCCCTACACACTATAGTTTAGACTAACTGTAGCTATAACTATTAGCCCTACACACTATAGTTTAAACTAACTGTAGCTATAACTATTAGCCTCTACACACTATAGTTTAGACTAACTGTAGCTATAACTATTAGCATCTACACACTATAGTTTAGACTAACTGTAGCTATAACTATTAGCCCCTACACACTATAGTTTAGACTAACAGCAGCTATAACTATTAGCCCCTACACACTATAGTTTAGACTAACTGTAGCTATAACTATTAGCCCCTACACGCTCTAGTTTAGACTAACTGTAGCTATAACTATTAGCCCCTACACACTATAGTTTAGACTAACTGTAGCTATAACTATTAGCCCCTACACACTATAGTTTAGACTAACTGTAGCTATAACTATTAGCCCCTACACACTATAGTTTAGACTAACTGTAGCTATAACTATTAGCCCCTACACACTATAGTTTAGACTAACTGTAGCTATAACTATTAGCCCCTACACACTATAGTTTAGACTAACTGTAGCTATAACTATTAGCCCCTACACTATAGTTTAGACTAACTGTAGCTATAACTATTAGCCCTACACACTATAGTTTAGACTAACTGTAGCTATAACTATTAGCCCCTACACACTATAGTTTAGACTAACTGTAGCTATAACTATTAGCCCCTACACGCTATAGTTTAGACTAACTGTAGCTATAACTATTAGCCCCTACACCAGGGGTGTCCAACTCCAGTCCTCGAGGGCCGCTGTCCTGCAAGTCTTACATGTTTCCCTGCTTCAGCACACCTGATTCAGATGAATGGGTCGTTAACAGACTTGTGCAGACCTGGATGACAAGCTGATGGTAATCAAATCATTAGAATCAGGCGTGTTGTTTCAGGGAAACATCTAAGACATGCAGGACAGCGGCCCTCGAGGACCGAGTTTGGACACCCCTGCCCTACACACTATAGTTTAGACCAGTGGTTCTCAACTGGTGGGTCGCAACCCAAAAGTGGGTCGCAGACCTGTTTTCAGTGGGTCGTGGGCCTTTGCCTGGGGAAGGAAATGCTAAAAAAATAAAATAAAAATAAATTTATAAATAAATAAATACCTGTCATTCATACTCCTTAACAGTAGATGGTGATAATGCCCTGTAATGCAGCTAATTGAGCATCAAAGGGAATATTTCCCACTTGAAGTCATTTTTGTTATGCTATTTTAGTTTTTCCATTTTGTTTCACCAATAAACTTTTTTTTGTGTTGGCATTCTGTGATATTCTATTCTACTATCTCCGATTCAAACTGCACGATCTTTTCATTCAATAAATTTGAGAAGTTGGAAATTTTCCTTGATTTAGATCATGGCTTGTCATTAAGGGTGATGGTGGGTCCTGAAGCCAGACCAGTTGAGAACCACTGGTTTAGACTAACTGTAGGCAATAACCTCTGTTTTATCCGAGTTTAGAAGCAAAACGTTAGAGGACATCTAGGACTTAATGTCATTAAGACACCCTTGAAGTTTTGTTTCCTCCGGTTTCATGGATAAGTACAGCTGCGTATCATCAGCGTAGCAATGAAAGTTTATGTCATGTTCTGGATAATTTTTTCCAAGGGCAACATGTATAAAGTGAAAAGGATTGGTCCCAGAACTGAACCCTGTGGGACGCCATAGATTGGTCCCAGACAAAAACTGGAACAACTTTAGTGCTGCGACTCTAATCCCTCACACATGTGACAGGATCATTTTAGGGTCAACTGAATCAAAGGCAGCTGTTAGATCCAACAGGAGCAGAACATCAGAACCACCTGAGTCAACCGCTGAAAAAAAAAAAAACATCATTTAACATTCTTAACTGTGCAGTTTCAGCACTGACGAGATTGGAACCAGATTAAAACTCTGTGTTGACCTAAAACTCTTGCAGCTGCTTTCGGACAACTTCCTCTTCTAGGTTTGGGTTTAGGTTTTTGAGATGGACCTAAAAATAGAAAGCACAGAGGGATCAAGAGTCCAGTTTCTATCAGCGGCTGCCCAATAATAGCAGGAACAACAAGACAGTTATAATCCAGCTGTAAATGATGTGACCTCACACCAGTCCGAATAAAAATAAGAATCCAACGTTGTCCTCTTCTTTCCAACCATGACCAGGACCAGCATTTTCAGAAATAAAATCTACAACAGAGTGATTTATTTTCACGTGTTGTTACATCCGTTCACATTTCCTCATCAGTTGTAGCCTCCTCTCTGGTCTTCTTTTCTCCTTGTTCCACATTCATGACTCGTTCTCCATCTTCTGTTCTTGCTCTCCCGTCCTGACAGCTGACATCATTGAGTCATCGAGGGGCGGAGCTTCCAGGATGAGTGAACGCTGATGCTGAAGATGTCAGACATGACGAGATCCAGATGCTTCTGTTCGTCCTCATCTGCTCCGTTCATGTCATTACGACTGACGGGGAAGTAAATACGCTTTTATTAGAGCACTGCCTGAACAAAACTGAATAAAAGCAATAAAAAAGTAGTTTGAAAGAGGAGACTCACAACAAACAGAGAAGTCTGAAAGAAGACCTTCAACTCTGACTGAAAACAAACCGATTCCAGGATCTAACAGGTTTATACAGCAGACAAATTAAACACAATT
Organism: Hirundichthys speculiger; assembly: GCA_018398805.1. Taxonomy (NCBI): domain Eukaryota; kingdom Metazoa; phylum Chordata; class Actinopteri; order Beloniformes; family Exocoetidae; genus Hirundichthys; species Hirundichthys speculiger. Next base: position 185,474 of record JAGFBZ010002054.1, read on the forward strand.
AAGATCAAATGTCTCATTTGTTGAAATAATAAATAAAAAAAGCAACAAAACAAAAAGTAAAACGAGCAGTTTTGAGTGTGGTTTTGTGTTTTGGGGCATAATTAAATATATCTGGTTCTTCACAGGTTGACATATTACATTGTGTCTCCTTTATTCTTTTTTCTTTTCATTGTTTTTATTTTTATTTTACAAAGATTAGGCCAAAATGCAGACGTCTTGACTCGGGTCAGACTGAAGGTCTCACCTGACATGACTGAGGTCAGGAACTAAATCAGACCCGGTTAATCTGACCCGACTCAGATAATCTGACCCGACTCAGATAATCTGATTTGACTCAGTTAATCTGACCCGACTCAGTTAGTCAGACCCGACTAAATTAATTTGACCCGATTCAGTTAATCTGACCAGACTCAGTTAATCTGACCCGACTCAGTTAATCTGACCCAACTCAGATAATCTGATTTGACTCAGTTAATCTGACCCGACTCAGTTAATCTGACCCGACTCAGATAATCTGACCCGACTCAGTTAATCTGACCCGTCTCAGATAATCTGACCCGACTCAGATAATCTGACCTGACTCAGTTAATCTGACCTGACTCAGTTAATCTGACCCGACTCAGATAATCTGACCGGACTCAGATAATCTGACCCGATTTAGGTTCTGACCTGACTCAGTTTCTGACCGGACTCAGTTAACCTGACCTGACTCAGATAATATGACCCAACTCAGTTTCTGACCCGACTCAGTTAATCTGACCTGACTCAGATAATCTGACCCGACTCAGTTAATCTGACCCGGCTCAGTTTCTGACCTGACTCAGATAATCTGACCCAACTCAGTTAATCTGACCCGACTCAGTTAATCTGACCTGACTCAGTTAATCTGACCCGACTCAGTTTCTGACCCGACTCAGTTAATCTGACCTGACTCAGATAATCTGACCCGACTCAGTTAATCTGACCCGGCTCAGTTTCTGACCTGACTCAGATAATCTGACCCAACTCAGTTAATCTGACCCGACTCAGTTAATCTGACCCGACTCAGTTAATCTGACCTGACTCAGATAATCTGACCCAACTCAGATAATCCGACCCGACTCAGTTTCTGACCCAACTCAGTTAATCTGACCCGACTCAGATAATCTGACCCGACTCAGTTAATCTGACCTGACTCAGATAATCTGACCCAACTCAGATAATCCGACCCGACTCAGTTTGTGACCCGACTCAGATAATCTGACCCGACTCAGTTAATCTGACCCGACTCAGTTAATCTGACCCAGCTCAGTTTCTGACCCGTCTGAGTGACTGACCTCGGTCCTGACCTGAAACAGTTCTTACTCTGAAGTCAGAGATGAGCTCCTCAACACTCTCCTTCATACTCAATAAAACATCTCAGGGTCGCATCTCAAACTGGTGTCATTGGATTCTGGAGTTATTAATGAATAATTAAACACACTCTTAACGACAGGCCTCGTCAGTCTAATCTGTTATTACCGCTGTGGGTCTAAACTACATTAAACAGAGCAGCGTCCTCCAACTGTCCTGCATGATTTAGAGATAAACATTGAAACCTGCAGGAGGACAGTGGTTGAAGAACTAAAACAGAGCTTCAGGCTACAAACAGTGCTGTTAATGATTAGCTCACATGTTAGCATTAGCCCCGAACACATTTCTGTTAGCGAGAATTTCGACAGTGGCAGTAAAAAAAACAGTAGCCGAATAAAAATAATCTTACGAGATCGTGAAGACAACACTTGTGGACAATATGAAGGACAAACTGAATTTGTCTAAGAAACAAACTTTGTAAGGTTAGCTTTGTAGTTTTTTAGCCTACCATACTGGAAAAGCATAGTGGGAAAACCTAAACCATGCTTCTGCATTAAAGTTTGAATTAAATATTGCAGCACTATCATCTCCATCCAGCTAATCTAATTCTGAGAAATAGAAATAATTACTTTCATGTTTGTGGTGATGTACAGCCGTCTCAGTCCCGCCAAGACTGAATGTTGGAGTTATGACCAGACAAGTTCATCCTGCAGGACGTCACAAAGATTTCATTTTAATAAACTAAATAATAAAATTGAGTCTGATAAATCAATTTTATGAGAATTTGAGGAAAATCAATTTTATGATATAGAAATTTAAGTAAGTTAAATATTCAAACGTATTATTAATCTGTAACTTTCAAAACACAAAAAGAAATTGAAACTGATTTTACCAAGTAGATATGCCTAATAAAACAGCAGCACTTCGTACGGACAAGAGAAGACTAAAAGAACAAGCCTAGACAGACAAGTGGGTCTTATAGTCTGAAAGATTTGTTAAACATTTATTGATCAGGATCAGTTCAGAGGAGAAACAGACTAATGTGATAACAGTAAAAGCTGAGTTCACCAGTCAAGCTGAGGAAGACGGTCTCTGTCTGCTCTTATTGTTACATTTAGGGTCATAAAATTCCAAAAATTGACTGGAACTAAGGAAACCTGAAATTTGCAAAACTGAAGGATTTTAAATTTAATCAGTGAAAATATATTTAGGCACAATATTGACTAAAACAATCAGATTTCACAAACGTATCCTTGAGAAAATATATGCTATTTCTCAACCACATGCTCATAGCACAGACTGACCCGACTCAGATAATCTGACCAGACTCAGTTAATCTGACCCGACTCAGTTTCTGACCCGACTCAGTTAATCTGACCCGACTCAGTTAATCTGACCCGACTCAGTTTCTGACCCGACTCAGATAATCTGACCCGACTCACTTAATCTGACCCAATTTAGTTTCTGACCCGACTCAGATAATCTGACCCGACTCAGTTAATCTGACCCAATTTAGTTTCTGACCCGACTCAGATAATCTGACCCGACTCAGTTAATCTGACCCAATTTAGTTTCTGACCCGACTCAGATAATCTGACCTGACTCAGTTAATATGACCTGACTCAGTTTCTGACCCGACTCAGTTAATCTGACCCGACTCAGATAATCTGACCTGACTCAGTTTCTGACCAGACTCAGATACTCTGACCCGACTCAGTTTCTGACCAGACTCAGATAATCTGACCCGACTCAGTTAATCTGACCTGACTCAGTTAATCTGACCTGACTCAGATAATCTAACCTGACTCAGATAATCTGACCCGACTCAGTTAATCCGACCCGACTCAGTTTCTGACCTGACTCAGATAATCTGACCCGACTCAGTTAATCTGACCTGACTCAGATAATCTGACCCGACTCAGTTAATCTGACCCGACTCAGATAATCTGACCCAACTCAGATAATCTGACCCGACTCAGTTAATCTGACCCGACTCAGTTAATCTGACCCAGCTCAGTTTCTGACCCGTCTGAGTGACTGACCTCGGTCCTGACCTGAAACAGTTCTTACTCTGAAGTCAGAGATGAGCTCCTCAACACTCTCCTTCATACTCAATAAAACATCTCAGGGTCGCATCTCAAACTGGTGTCATTGGATTCTGGAGTTATTAATGAATAATTAAACACACTCTTAACGACAGGCCTCGTCAGTCTAATCTGTTATTACCGCTGTGGGTCTAAACTACATTAAACAGAGCAGCGTCCTCCAACTGTCCTGCATGATTTAGAGATAAACATTGAAACCTGCAGGAGGACAGTGGTTGAAGAACTAAAACAGAGCTTCAGGCTACAAACAGTGCTGTTAATGATTAGCTCACATGTTAGCATTAGCCCCGAACACATTTCTGTTAGCGAGAATTTCGACAGTGGCAGTAAAAAAAACAGTAGCCGAATAAAAGTAATGTTACGAGATCATGAAGACAACACTTGTGGACAATATGAAGGACAAACTGAATTTGTCTATGTAACCCGCTCGTTACCACTTAATGTTCTGGACTAGTGACTAGGTTCGTAGAGGAGGGTTTAAAGAAGAAGTGACAGACACAATGAATAAATGGAGCCACGACGTATTCTGGATGAACGTTGTTTGTATTAAATTGTAGAAAAATAAAAAATAAAATAAAATTCAATTCAACAGTTTTACAGTATTCTTAAACCCAAAACCAAAAATAAAGTGTCCCATAGAAACCTCAGTTGTTCCTTTAATTGTCCTTTGGGTTGTTCCTTAATGTTCGTGAATGTTCCTTTAATTGTCTTTGAGAAGTCCTTTAATGTATGGTTCGTCAGCGCGCTTAAGTCAGTGTGTGTAAGTCAGGGGAAAAGTCAAAAGAGTCAGGGGTATGTGTGTGGTGGTCCTACCACTCCACACACTCAAAGTGAAGGTGAAGAAGGCTGGATGTCCTCCTCGGGCTCAGGTGCTGGTTCTCGATTCCACTAGCTCGCCATCTCCCTCAACAGGAGAATCCAAATCCACATCAAGGTTCTGAGGGTCTCAAAAAACCTAGCCAGGTCTCGGACGAAAATAACAAACCACAGGTCCTCGACCACCTCTCTGCTGCAGGTAGGCACACTCTCCCGGGTTTGGCTGTGTTGATAAGCGAGTTAACAACTGCTATTTTCATAACTTTTTATCGACTTCCTCCTCTGTGTTTTCATCTGCTCGCGCCGCTGCTCTGGCTCTGTAGCTCTGACTCCGCACCGCACTACTCTCTGCCTATCACTCCGCACTGTTACTCTCGCGAGCAGAGGGTGGGACTACTTTCTCTCACAAATCATGCATCCAACACAACAAATAAAGACTGAGTGTGTGCAAAATTAATATTATTAACAAAATAATAAATTAAAGAGAGTAAATTAATAAAAAAATAATATTTAAAGGGAAACAACACTAGTAACCGTTTTTCTACTGGGTTACACCCTCCCCTTTAATTCCCATGCACGTCCCGCTGCATGTTATTACTCTATAATAGGAGTGGTCATTCCAAAAGCTTGACTCTGGTACCATTTATTGTCATTACTCAGGGAATCAATAAAAGCTTCACTTAACCCTTGGAATAGTGATGTAACGACTGTGACTAATGGATTTCCTAACTGAGGATACTCAAGTCTTTTTGATGGCTGACGAAGCCTCTCAGATCTGCGTATGGACTGAGACAGATCTGAGTCGTTGCTTTGAGCCACTGTCACTGGTTCCTCATTAGTCACTGATTCCTCATTAATCTGGTCTCTCATCTCTGTTTCAGCCACGTTTTGACTTTCGGTCTGCATGGAGCTCGCTCCAGGTAGGTTTGACCCATCTGCCAAGGTGTTTTCTGACGTGGATGGAGGCTGGTTAAAGAGGCTGTCTCCTGCCTCATGGTCAGTTTCCTCACTACCAGGCGGCTCGTCTGCTGTGATTCCATGTTCAAGGTTTGACTCATTTGTTTCACTTTCATTTTCCTTTTCAGGTGGTTCCGAGATGGGCTCTCCATCACTTGGCGTCTCCATGGAAGGACTTCCAGGTAAGTGTGGGGCTCCAATGGACATTTCCGGTAAGTGTATTTCAGTTGCAGGTAAGTGGTTGTCAGGTTCTCCTCCAGGTTTCCCAAGTTCCTCCTTTTGTTTTCCTGGGTTCAGTATTGGTGTGTCATATATTTTGATGAAATGTGTCTCTTTTATCTCTTGTGATGGTTCAAACTGATAACAGACTTCATCATTATCATCATCCTCTTGAATCAAGTCGTTAGCCTCAGCTTGAGTGACACTTTGTCGAGTTCGTGGTCTTTGAGGTTTACTGATACGCTCAGGCTCCTCCTCTTCCGCCTGCGGAAGGAAACCACAAGGGAGCAAAAGGTCTCTGTGGAGCGTTCTCAGGGGACCATCTTCTTTCTCTGGTTTCAACGTATACACAGGCAAGTCTCCCATCCTCTTGGTGACTACATACACTGTTGGCTCCCAACGGTCTGCCAGTTTGTGTTTACTCCTGAGACGAAGATTTCGGACTAAGACCCTGTCTCCAACATCCAATGTGGACTCACGGATCACCTTGTCAAACCTTTTCTTGTTTTTCTCAGCCACTTGACGGGAGTTTTTGGTAGCTAGCTCGTAGCTTTCCTTAAGATGACTTTTCAAGGTTTTGACATAGTGTGAATGCGAGAGGGTCTGTTTGTTGGTAACTGGTAGTCCAAAAGCAATATCCACAGGCAGCCGTGGCTGTCTTCCAAACATTAGCTCGTACGGGGAAAAGCCTGTAACATCATTTTTTGTGCAGTTATAAGCGTGTGTGAGGGGCTTCACAAAGTCACGCCAGTGTGTTTTTTCGCCGTCTTTCAATGTACCCAACATACTAAGTAGAGTTCGGTTGTAGCGCTCTACTGGGTTCCCTCTAGGGTGATACGGGCTGGTTCTCACCTTTCGTATGCCTAGAAGGGAGCACAGTTCTCGGATGGTATGCGACTCGAAATCTCTCCCTTGATCGCTGTGGAGCCTCTCAGGGAACCCGTAGTGCACAAGGAAATGTTCCCACAAGCATCGCGCCACAGTGCTAGCCTTTTGATCTCGGGTGGGGATGGCCACAGCGTACTTAGTAAAGTGATCTGTTATCACTAGAATGTCTTTTGTGTTCTTGCTATCAGGCTCTAACGAGAGGAAGTCCATGCATACGAGCTCTAACGGCCTGGTGGTCTGGATGTTTACAAGCGGGGCCGCCTTATCAGGTGGAGCTTTTCTGCGGACACATCTCTCACACATCTTTACTTTTCTTTCTACGTCTGATGCCATCCTTGGCCAGTAGAAACGAGACCTTACAAGTTCGACCGTTCGCTCCATCCCTAAATGGCCCATATTGTCATGAAGGTTTTGCAACACAGTGGGCCTGAGGGCCTCAGGGAGAACGAACTGCATGATGGTTTCGGTTTCAGAAAAACGCTTCCGGTAAAGGAGGTCATCTTTAAGCTCAAGACGCTTCCATTCCTTCAAGATCAAATGGAGGTCAGAGGAGTCGGCTTTAAAGCCTACAGGTAAGTTACTTCCTGATTCTAAGAGGCTGATGACTTTGCCAATGTTAGAATCGTCTCTCTGTGCCTGCATGAGATCAGAATGACTGTACTTTGGAATTGTTAGAAGTCCATCATTTAGATCTTCCTCATCAAAGACAGTAGGAATGGCTGCGGAAGACATCGCAAGAGATTGCACAAGGCCAAAAGGTGGCGCATCACCTGACAAAGCTGTATGCCTCTGGCAGGCTGCAGTGACAGTGTCTGCAAAGAGTAGGTGAGAAGGCTCAGCATCTCTTACAGACGACAGAAGATGAGATTTGAACTTCTCGATGCGTTGACATTCCTCCTGAGAAGCGAAATCTTCCACGAGTGCCCCATGAGGCCGTCTGGATAGGCCATCCGCATCTAGATTCTGTCTGCCAGCTCTGTATTTGATGTCAAAGGTGTAGGTTGACAACGCTGCAAGCCAGCGGTAGCTAGCGGCATCTAGCTTTGCTGTGGTGAGCAGGTACGTTAAGGGATTGTTATCTGTAACAACGGTGAATGTATTGCCGTACAGATAATCATGAAATTTGTCCGTGATGGCCCATTTAAGAGCCAAAAACTCCAATTTATGAGCCGGGTATCTGGACTCACTTCTAGATAAACCTCGGCTCGCGTAGGCAACACACACGTGTGGTTCCCTCCTGGTTCTGATACAAGGCGGCTCCTAGCCCCGTGGTGCTCGCATCTGTATGAAGAGAGTAGGGAACCTTCGGATCAGCATAGCCGAGCACGGGTGCAGAGGTGAGTTTCTCAATTATTCCTTCAAAGGCTTGCTGACATGCTTCACTCCAACGCTCCCCGAAAGGTTGCTTCGGGTCTAGGTATTTACCATCATTTGGACCGGCTTTGCAGCCCTTCCGCCGAGGTGGATAGCCAGCAGTGAGAGAGGTAAGTGGTTTCACTATTTTTGAATAGTCCTTCACGAACCTCCGGTAATAACCGGTAAAGCCAAGGAATGACTGGAGTTCTTTCAAGGTTTGTGGTCTTGGCCAGGTTTTTAGTGACTCAACCTTCTCGGGATCGGTTTCACCCCCTCCCTGGACACAATATGTCCTAGATAACGAACGGAGGTCTGAAAGAACCTACACTTGCTAGGTGAGAGCTTGAGCCCGTATTCTCTCAGGCGTTCAAGGACATGAATGAGCCGGGTCTCATGCTCTTCAAGTGTACTAGAAAACACGATTAAATCGTCCAAGAAGACGAGGACTTCTTTCAAGTTGATGTCTGTCATACACTTTTCCATGAGCCTTTGAAAAGTGCTCGGAGCGTTTGTAATTCCCTGCGGCATACGATTAAATTCGTAGAACCCAAAGGGACACACAAACGCAGTCTTTGGTTTATCTTCCTCACACATCTCGATTTGGTAATAGCCCGACTTGAGGTCCATCACCGAAAACCATTGTGACCCAGCAAGGGCTGAAAAAGAATCCTCTAAGTTCGGCAATGCATAGGCGTCACGGATGGTCTGCAGATTTAGCTTTCGATAATCTACACATAACCTCACTTCGCCATTCTTTTTCCGCACTACAACAATAGGCGAGGAAAACGGAGACTCTGACTCTTTAATGACACCAGCATCTAAGAGTGCTCTAAGATGCTTTTTGACTGCCTCGAAATCATGAGGGTGAATGGGTCGTGACCTCTGTTTAAAGGGAGTCTCGTCTTTGAGGTTAATGTGATGCTGAACCTTGGTCGCATGACCAAAATCAAGGTCGCTGTGAGAGAAGACATCGGAGAAAGTGTTTAATGTTTTTGTAATTCTGTGCTTCCATTCTTCAGGAAGTGACGATGTACCAAAGTCGAAGTCCAAGGAAGACTTTGTGTCCATATCCTGCTGCTGGACAGAACAGTTAACAGTGAGAGGTAGGTCACTTTTCTCTCTGGGCGAGGGATTTGGTAGAACGGAGTCAGGGGCGACTAGCTCAGCGATCACACAATTGGTGGGAAGTGTGATGTCGTGATTTGTCTCGTTCCTCAGGAGCACTGGAACTTTGTAGGGCCCATGCTTTGGAAGAGTGATCAAGCAGCAATCTACAAAGACACCACCTGGCAAAGATGAGCTAGTCGGCTGCTCCAGTAATGCCCACTGCTCTGGCTCTGCTTGGTTGGAGCACACAAAACCCTCAACCAATGCCTTCTGGTTTGCAGGTAGGACGTCTCGAGTTTGACCTTTAAGTTTCACCAGACCAATCTTGCCATTTCCTGATTGTTTCTTTCTGATCTCCAGTGTTTTCAGGACCTGCTGATAGCCATAAGGAATGGACTGACAATGAGGTAAGGACTCACAATGTAGGTCATACAAGGGATCAAGAGTGTTTGTGCCAATTAACAGGGGGATATCACTGTTTGAACGGAGATCAGGGACAATTAGGGCCAAGGTAAGTATTTCAGGTTCAGTTTCTAGGAAGTTTTTGGGGAACTTTATGTTGGTCTCCACATATCCGAGATATGGGACGGTTTGGCCATTTGCCCCCTCGACCTCTAGAAGGTCTGAAATGGGTTTAATGGGGTGCTCAGACAGATGGTCTTGGTAGAAGGTCATGGATATGGTAGTGACTTGTGAGCCTGTATCCAGTAAGCAGCTGCAGTCCACCCCATTGACAGCTACTCTGGATGTGCACTTTCTCCCCACAAGTCGACTAGGCAGCTTTTTGTTGTTATGTGCATCAGTTTTTAAACTCATTGCCTTCTTTGTATTTTTTGAAGTGGGACGTTTCTCATCCCTAGCTTCTGTCTGTCCCACAACAGAAGCTTCAACTAGTTTAAATCAGGTGTGTCAGTGGGGTTATTGTAGCTTTCCCACACGCGCTGCTTTTCTTTGAGCGCTTTTCTCTTGGCAGCTACTAGCACTGGGTTTGGATCTTTGCTGCATGCGGATGCAATGTGAGCATCCTCCCCACACCTGAAACAATACCACGGCTTCGGTCTTGGGACCCTTGCTGTGATTTGTTTGATTTCTTTCATGTCTGATTCAATTTTTGTCTTTTGTTGCTGTTTTTTGTTCCCTTTGGTTGCAGTTTTTACAGGTTTGTCTGTGCATCTGGCCTGGAGCTGTGCTACTTGGGCGCTAAGATTTGCAAGCTGTTTCCTGAGATCATCATCTGGTGTGGGAGCATCAGCAGGATCCATAATGGGGTAAGAACTACTCGTGTCTGGCATGCATGTGGTCTGTAATTGTGTGAGAGCTCTTGTTTTTGTTATCCCCAGATGTTGTTTCATTCTGGTTGCTTTACTTGCCTGCTTATCCTCTTCAGTGCGCAGTAGTAGAAGCAGTTCTGCAAATGAAGGAGGGTCGCTTTTCCGCTGTTCAAGCTGAAGGATGGTTAGCAATGGGCTGTCCCAGCAACCACGACAAAACTGTCGGAGAAGCTGTTTATTCGCATCACCAGGAGCGATCCCACCTCTGCTGATTACGGAGCTCAAAGCAGTGTGTAATCGCTGCAAGTAATCAGCGGATTTCTCACCAACATTCTGGTTGGTGTTCAAAAAGCGAGCAAAGAGCT